>BQNB010001377.1:63323-98390 GCA_026074375.1 Tanacetum coccineum | reverse complement strand
TATACTTCTATTTATTGATACTCACTTTTCATATATGTATCGAGCATCATATTAAAATATTTTTCGAATTGTTGCAGAACCTAAAATGCTGGAGCACATTGAGAACTTGTAGTTTAGAGGTAACTTTATGTTAAATCCGAACGCCACCCAACTTTACTTATCACTAGACACACATCATACTTTACTTTTTAAGTTTTTGTTAGTTTATTTTAGTAGGGATTTGTTATGCAATATTCGTGGGCATTGCTTATAAGACAATAAATGAGTTATTATATTCGGCGGAATTTTTTCAATGGTATTCGTGATGGAGAGAAAAAGATTGCTTGGGTTAGCTGGTTTAAGGTTCTTGCGTCCAAAAGTAATGGAGGTCTTGGAGTCTCCAGTTTTTATGCTCTAAATAGAGGCCTTCTTTTTAAGTGGATTTGGCGCTTTCTGTCTCGCGATCAATCGTTGTGGGCCCAGGTCATTCATGCTTTACACGGCTCCAACACAAGTACTCTTTCTGCCTCCTATTCTTCGCTGTGGAGTTCTATTATTAAAGAATGTAACGCCCTTAAATCTCAAGGTTTGGACCTAATCTCTCATTGTAAAATTAGAGTTGGTAACGGTATGTCTACAAGTTTCTGGCATGATCAATGGTTAGGTGATTCTTGTCTTCGGTTAAGCTATCCTCGTCTATTTGCTCTCGAAAATAATAAGGTTTGTTCGGTGGCCGCTAAGATGAGCGCTCCTTTTGTTTCGTCTCTCCGTCGTGACGTAAGAGGTGGGGAAGAATCTGCACAGCTTTCTCGGATTTCTGATCTTCTCGATACAGTGGTGCTTTCTAACATGGGGGATCGTCGGTTCTGGGACCTTAATGGTGACGGGTGTTTTCGTGTAAAAGATGTTCGTAGGTTGCTTGACGATATGCTCTTGCCTAAATCTGATGTTCCGTCTAGATGGGTCAAGCAGATCCCCATCAAGGTTAATGTTTTGGCGTGGAAGATCTCTATGGATCGTCTTCCTACTCGGGTTAATTTGCATCGGCGTGGAGTTCAGGTTTCCCCTATTTCTTGTCCTATTTGTTGTGAGGCCCTCGAGAATCTCGATCATTTGCTGTTTTGTTGCGACTTGGCAAAAGATATTGCTCGGTCTATTTGTAATTGGTGGGGCTTGGTTTGGAACCCTGTTGATTCGTATCGATCTTGGTTATCTTGGTTTAATTTGGTTCAGCTTCAATCAAGTTCAAAACAAGTGCTGGAATGAGTGTTTTACACTTCCTGGTGGAGTATCTGGTCATATAGAAACCATCTCCTCTTCTCTGATTCAAATCTTCGAAAAGATAGTATTTTTGAAGACATAGTTATGCGTTCTTTTTCTTGGTATATTGCTAGGGATAAAAACTCTATTAGTTGGGATAGTTGGATTCAACACCCTTTTTTAATTTCTTTGTAATTCTAGCTACTTGCTAGTTTTCTTTTAATAAAGTTGCCGTTCAAAAAAAAAGCAACATGATTTTATCATGTTGACAAGTACGTAATTCTTCTATATTAAACGTAATTGATTATATGATGCATGTTAGTATCTATTGCATGATGATAACATGTGCTATAATAACAAACTAATTTATGTGTATGATTGAAGGATCATGTTCAAATTAGGAGTAAGGCCTCGTTGATAAATTTGAGAACTCGTAAATTGATAAATTAGAACCACATGATTGCATGAAATTTTGATGAATACTAGTTTAATATGTATGTATATGGATTATAAAAGACAAATTTTTATGTTTATTTTGCATGATGAAATAACAAGTTGCGGGTTTTGCTGGAAATTTTGAATCGGTAGTCATGGATAACCGTTATTGGCTGTTATTTTTCCCGCAATGTATAACCGGTTTTCTTACTAAATAATTGTAAAACCTTACAAAACCCAGGGAGTCGGGTGCATTAATTTGTTTGACCCGCCCGTGACCCAACCCACTAATTAAAAGCAACCCGTGCATTTATCAATTCTGGCCCGACATTCGATTTTCATACACGTATACCATACGTGTTTTTTTCCGTTTGAATTCATTAACACACACAAACATCTTCGCCCTCAAATCTCTCGCCCAATTTTTTTTTCTAGATCCATCTTATTCATCTTCTTTCCTCTGGAAATCACATCTGGATTCATCAAAATATTTGTATTGCATCCATCCCATACGTCGAAATTATAGTAACAATCACCAACAATAGTGACACCTACCACGACATCTCTCCTTTTCTAAAAAACTATCCTTCCTCTCTCTCTCTCTTTTCTAGATCCATCTTATTCTAACCAATCCTTTCTCTCTCTCTCTCTCTAACGGTTTTGAGGTTTCGTTCTTGAAGGATTAGATTACATTCGATGCAGTGAAACTGAAAGCCCTAATTTTGTTGAATATGGGATAAATACAGAGGTACTGATAAAAGGAGGTCTGTTTGTTTGTTTTGTTATTTAAAATTAATGGTGGATTTGATCTGATTTAATTTCTCTGCGTGTTTTTATACGATTGTTTGGTGCCTGTTTTTTGTTAGTATGAGATTTTAAGTCTGGGGCTGTTTAAGCTTATATAAGCCGAAAAGTTTCAAACTTTTTGCAGCTTATGTTGTAATTAACTTATATAAGCCAGAAACTTTCAAAATAAGCTCCAAAAAGTGAGCTTATGAAACATAAACCCAAAACCAGATAAGTCATTAGCAGTGGTGGGTTAGGGTGTGTTTGTGATAATGTCACTGAATTAGGTTGGGATAATGAGATTGTAAGTTTTTGCATATAAAGGTAATTGGGATTGCCTATGAAAATTGACGCGGAAAAGAATAAACCCGAGTAAGGAAGCTGAAGTTGAAGTATTGTTAGGCCTCTAAAAATGTAGGCGATATTTAGATTAGCTTATTGTTCGTGCTTAAAATATTGTCGCTTATTTAAATCCATAATCTCAAATCACGTTGCATCTAACGGGAACCAAATTATTTTTTCGAATTTTCAATTTTTAGGTGTCAATTGTAGCTTTGTTATGTTTTCTATAGTTTTTTAGCACTTTCCAAATTGTTTGCTTTTAAAGATGTTTTTCCATCGGTTTTTTCGAAAGGAATGATGTGTGATTTGCAGGTATTTGCGAATTGAGATTGCATATCTATTTATTTTTAAGAAAGAAAAAAGTAGTTTTGCATCTTATGCTTATCTGCTTAGTTTAAGGTCAAATAAGCAGTTTTGCTTTAAGTGGCTAGGGAGTTGCTTATTCAAGACAATGAAATTGAATTCATCTTTTCAACAGTCTCAAAGTAGTTTTTGACTTCCTTCGTTTTTGGTTTAGTGATTTGTGTCGCGGTGAGGCAAGCTTGCTACGCTTGCAGCCTAATCGATAAAAAACTGTCTTATAAAGTCAACATATTAGATAAAAGGGATATGGGTTTATTTCTCATTTTTTTTGATATTGAAGTTATCCAATTTATCATAGTTATAATTTAACTACATTATTTTGCAGGCGTAATCGTTTCATCTCGCATAGGGCATTCTGTGAGGCTGAGGCCCTTAGTGAAATCAAGTATTCACAAACTTCAAGTGCCATGGGTAGCTCTATCAAAAGTAATGCCAACAGAAACAATCCTAGCTTGAGCGTACCTATAACTCATTCAGGTTCCCAGATTTCCTTAATCCATAATCTAACAAGCAACAGTCCAGGAATTACACATGGTGAGTCTCAGTTGAACATAATAAGTTTCAACAAGTTTTAACAGCCTCATGAACAGGCCTTCCATTGACTTAAACTGTTACAAGCCCTCTCAAGCTTTTGTGACAGTCCCATCACAACAAGAAAACAAACACAAAAGTCAGGGAAATGTTAACATAAAAATTTTTACCAATCTGCTGACCAACACTACTACTCCGTGTAAGAAAAACAATTTCGGCTTGATGAGAAGTGTCAAGAACTATGAAATTATCACGAGCCTATGCAAGTTTTTCTTTCTTTCGGCTGCAAAAAGGAATGTTTGTGACTTTGGCACGTGTTCGGGTATCGTCGTGGCGAGGCAAGCTTGCTACGCTTGCAGCCATTGGCGGGCGTATCCTCTAAATATACCGAATTTGAAAGTTACGGTTGGGTGTGGGTTGCGTGTTTGCTGCCTACTCGCTTAATGCGTGTTGTGTCGGCTCAAATTTTCCCTTACGTTGATAAAAACTTAGATTTGACCTTGCGTTGGTCTGTACCCTTAGATTTTTGAATCATAGTTTTTATAAAAAAATTATTTTTAATGATGTGATTGTTGTTTTGCAGTTATATCAAATGAGTGAATTGTGTTGATTACTTTATTGGGGGCGATAAACCTTATCTTATTACTCGATTGGAACATCATAGTGCTAAGGTCTGTGGGTTCCCACTTTTTCAATTCAGTTTATTTAGATGTTACTTTTGTGTTATCATTCGCGCTTCTTTAGTTTTAATATTTCTGGAATGTATTTCAAGTAGTTGGTGCTTAAGCTTATATTTTAACCTACTCGCTTAAGTGGTTTGCCATATATTTCTTAAGCCCATTTTTCCAGCTTATTTTCCATCTTTAGATCAACGCTTTTTAGGATGCTTGGGATTACTTATCTAAACTGCTTATATATTACCTGCTAGCATAAACCACATTGACCCATTTTATTGTAATTAAGTCAAAACTAGCTCATCTAATATTCACCAATATATCCATATGTGAATCATCTAAATTAGTGGAGAGAAGCCTTCCGTATTGAGTCTCCAAGTTTTTGCTGCACGTCAGCGCCACTTCAGCATAACACAACACAACACACATCCCCCCCCAATTTAACACCAAATAACACCATCCTTTTATTTTTATAAAACCCCCTTAAATAATTAATTTCATTTTTTTACAAACTAAATTTCATTAATATTAAATACAATACATAATATATTCCTCCAAAATTACGAAATTAAAAAAAAAAACATTAGAAATTAAAAAAAAATTTAGGTTTTTAAAAAAATTTTCATACGAATATATTTAACATAATACATTAGATTTCTCCACCTTAAACTTCTCGTATCTCGTATTAGTCGTCTCGTCACCAAATCATTTTTTCTTTTTGTTTTTTGATCAATTTTATTTGTCTTCTTGATCATTTAGGCGTTTACGTCTTCGGTCAATTCTTGGTGTCAGTCGATAGAAAAGTCAAAGTAGATTAGTATTTAATAGGAACCTCTCCGCTCAACACTCCTCAACCGCATTGGTGCGTTTATGGTTGAGTTGAAAGCTCCTTTCGGAGGGCTTCCCGTTTAAGTCGATGCTCATGCTCATTTTCTACCGAATTGGCCGAACGCGTACTTCCTCCGGTGCTCGCCACCCCCCCCCCCCCTATTTTGCGTCCGGATTTAGCTTTTCTTGGGGGCGTTGTTTGCGGGGGAGTGGCTGTGCCTCGTGACGAATAGATCCTCCTGGCTAGTCAAGGGGACGTCTCGGTTATGTCAACTTTGTTCTGGTGCGTTTATTTCGGGTGGAATCTCAAACGTCCAGATCTTTTGAGAAATCGCAACCCTTATATGATCGTACGGTAAATATTTAGCTGTTTCAAATAATCAACCATCGTTTTCGCCCACTTTTCCTAAAGTTTGTGGACCGTTTGTTAGGCAGGTTGAAACTTTTTGGCAATTGGCATTCAACGTATGTCATTGCTAGTAACATATCCTATAGTACGGTTTTGAAAATTTTTGTGAATTGAATGTTAAAACAGATACCAAAAAGTTTCATGCTTTTGTGGACTTCCGACATTATTATCTTCGGAACGGTACTAAAATGTTGCAAGCAATTTACATCGACGCCCCCACACCCTCCCCCCAGTAGCCACGGCCGTGCTAACGGTTTGGGGTCGTCTTTAAATTTTTTCCTTCGGGCTTTCGTTTTTGGACGCCTTCGCGCTCTTTGGGCAATGATTGTTGACCGTTGTGTACGAGTGTTTTTCTGGGGGGGAAAGACATTCTGAGAGAAAATAAAAGAAATACCTGGTCTTGATGGCCCCTGGTGGTTTACGGTGTTGGTGTTAGATTATCATAAATCAGTTTAGGATTTGTGATTGTTGAAATCGGGTAAAGTTGTTGTTTGTGTTTTGTTGGTATTGTTGACTCTCGCCGCTACCCCCCCTGACGTAACGAAACAGGTGTCGGGAGATTATGAAAAACGTGTTTTGTTTATTTTGGGAATTAGAATTCTTTTTATTGAAAAAAGATGTATGTTTGATATTGAAGAGTTGTGAATTTGTATGTTTGTTTTTGTATTAATTGGGTAATTCTAATGTTTTTTTTGTTGATATATAGTGAGTGGGTGAGTGAGGACGCGGTTTATTAAAATTAATTTTTTTTTTTTTTTTTTTAAATCCCAGAAGGCTCCCTCCCCCCCCATCTACCGCCCACCCCCCCCCGGGGTAAAAGCGTATACAATTTAAATTTTTTTTTTATAAATTCTTACCGTTCTAGAATTTTTTATTTTTTTTATAAATACTAACCGTTAGGGGCTAAAATGAAACATTTCAAAATTGGGGGGGAAAGAGTAAAATTTAAATTCTAGCCGTTAGGGGGGTAAAATGAATTTTTTTTTTTTTAAAACACACCCAACGCACGTTGGCTCGGCAACGCCGAGTCCAACGCCGTTGGCCAACGCCTTCCGGCGGTGTAGTAACGCCGGACAACGCCGGCCAACGCCAACGCCGGCGTTACTACACCTAAGGCTCTAATATTCACCAATATATCCATATGTGAATCATCTAAATTAGTGGAGAGAAGCCTTCCGTATTGAGTTACCCACCTAGACAACTGCACGTCCATAGTCAATAGTCATTTTGAGTTCCTGCCCATTCTCAATAATCTAAAGACATAAAAATAATGATTAGTTTTTTCCCGTTATAGTGGTAAATATTAGAACACCGATTCGTGTAAGGATCTGATCCTATAACCTCGCAACTATTAAATTGGTGAGCCACATTTGTATCTTTGACAAAACTAGGCCTAAGGCCTGTTATTAAATAAATGACTTCTCAAAAGGTTTGCACTTTCCATTTCTTTGTCATAAACTTTTATTCTTGCGATAATAGAATATAAAAGTTCATACCAGACAATGAAAGGATGCGTAATGTCAGACAGATCATACCAAGTATGATGTCATGGTTGACATATACATATTCATTGTAAAAAATTAAACTCGGTTACTAATGAGCAGATTTATGGTTCTTTAATTATATTAAGATATTTCTGTTATAAATGAAATGATGTTAATGAATGATTGCAATAGAACATGTATGCCACAACAAGATTTCAAAATTTATATTAATATGCAATTAACCTCATTCATGTTGTTACAGCAAAATTGGGTAATTCCATGACTCCTACCCCTGCCAAGTTACTACTACTTGGACCCAATATACATGTCACACCCCGAAAATTTCAGGTTAATATTTTAAACTTTTTCAATCATTATTTTTGATTTTTATACGTTACGTTTGAATCCGGCAGTTTAGCGGGAAGTTAACCCGCGAAAATCTGCAAAAACGTCATCGGACGCGTTCCGACTTCGGATTTTAATTAGTTTAGATATTATATGAGTTATTTTATCTTTTCTAAGTGCAGGATTTTGATTAGTTTTGTTATTATATGAGTTTTTTTATATTTAAGGTTTCGTAGTTTACGATCACTCCGGGTATTTATTTTACGCTTTACGACCACCTCGTTTATTTTTTTTTTTTTTCTTTTTTTTTTTTAAATTACGTTTTTTTTCGCTGCCGGTTTTTTGGACCTAACGGAAACCCCGCAAAACCCAAAATCTTTTTCGCTGTAAACTTTGGTTATCGTCCATCTCATGTTGATAAGCCTAAAAATTTTCATTCACCCCTCCCTCTTTCCCTATTCGAATGAAAAATACCTTTCTCTCGCGTCTTGAAATAATAAAATGTATCTTTATTTGTCTTACTATGCACTTGTGTTATGTAAGAAAGAGATAGTGACTTCTCCATGGAAGTCACTACCAGCATAAAACCTTATGACCAAACACATACATAGAGAGAGAGATACTTGACCACTTGTGTTTCCTTTGACTTGAAAATTCAAAATCATATGCAAGTATTTGAACCTTGGCTAGCCAAATTGGCTTGGTCTCTCCTTTTTTTGTTGTGCTCGCCCCGAACCACAAAGAACCACAAAGAGTGGCTTGTGCCACAATGCTCTTGAAACCATGAACACACACCAAACCATTTAGACCTTGTCCTCCATATAAACCATGTTATAATCATTTTATGGTATATCTTTCATTTCACAACTGTCACCAACATTTTTCTTCTATATTTTTCCTCTTCTTTCGCGCCGCCGCGCGTAACTCACACCAACAAACACAAACCATAGCTTTGATTTTCTACAAGATCTCTCACACTATAAAACTTCATTTTTATCCAAGATCCAAGGTGATTCAAGAAGGTTTTCATCGCGCGCTCGCGCCGCGCTCTCAGGTTTTCTTAAGATATACAAATTAGGTTGTTTGGTTATTATTTGGGGTTTTTTTTTCAAGATTCTAGTAATTTTGGGTATTGGATTTTGTGTTATTGTCTCTTGTTATTTCATTCTTGTAAGTATCTTGAATCTTTTTTCGTGATCTACTATGTTCTTTCTTACATGTTTCAAGATCCATACATCTATATGTTCTAATCTCCCTGTGTTTTAAATTTTGAAAGATTATAATAAACAAAGATCGCGCTCTAAATAAGTATATACTTTGTTTCACGCTAATTAAATATTATGTTCTTTGTGAGATTAGAGTTGAATGAGTGTCGACGTGCAATAATAGAAAATGAAGGGATTAGGTTAGTTTTAGGTGTGGTTTTTGTTGGTGGATTAGCCCTCCCCCCATTAAGTTGTGACTCGGCAAGATTAGGCTAGATTAGGCCACTATTGTTGAAGTAGCTTGGAGTGGATTTTGGTCTTGCGTTTTTTGGCAAAAAGTTGCTTGTTGTCCCAAATTTGTTTTGGGATTTTGGTCGACCTAAAAATATTCTTCTTTAGGCGGTTAAAAGTAGTTTTTGGAGAGCTCCGTTCTCAAATAGTTTGCTTTTCATATTATTGCACATTAAAATTGGATTTAAAACGATCAAGTTATAGCCAAATGAAACTTGAAACATTTTCGACGAAAAAACGATATGATAGTGTGCTGATTCCCTGTGATAGTTAAATTGAGTTTTCGAACACCTTTCGGTCATTTTTTAGACTTTCTAACTCACTAGGAATCATATAGTAAACACATTACCTAGTGATCGCAGTATGCAATTAATGACGTCGTTGTAGAATATTTTGGGGAAAGCGATAAAGGTTACTAAAAATAGTAAGCGCTTGGTAAAAATTTAGCGGACGGACTTAGATGTTAAAGTGATTAAGCTCGTTTAGCGTCTTGTTAGTGCGATACTGAAAAATATAAAACTTATAAATACTGCAGGGGTCACGTTTTTAACGTTTTGGGAAACTAAAAACTTTCCTAAAATAGAAACTTTCTAAAAATAGTAATTTTTGGTTAAACGCCGAAACTTAACGAAAAACTATATGATTTTATTTCGTCATGATTTGATAATCAAACTAAAGCAAACACACATGGATGTCTTTTGGTGATGAACATATTGTGCAATTCTTGGCATACTTTCCGTGTTTCTGAGACGCGTTATTATTCTAGGTCGCGGCTAGATTTCTATATCATCTTTTACTTGCGTGATTATCATTTGCTCATTTTGCTAAGGTGAGTTCATAGCCCCATGTTTTACTACTTTTACTTTACTATTTTGGGGTGAGAAACATTGCTTGTTTTTAAACTATGGACACAGTTACTTTACGTTTCCTTTTCCTGATTACGTGTTGCCTAAGTAGCGAATAGACCACTAATGCCCGAATTATCATGAACCGTCAATTGCTTAACCGACCGTACTGGTTAAGTAAGCGCGAATGTTGTAAATAGATCTATTGGGAGTAATTATCCCTATCCGGGTAAGTAGCGCTTACTAGTTTCGGAGGTCCGAACAAACGGATATATACCATGTCGGAATGTCAATAGGTGATCCTGGTCAGATACCTTTAGGGCGAGGAATACTATTTGGCATATAAAATGCTTCCTTTTAAATTGAGCTTCGGTGTCATGAGCTTAGTGCAAACGTAAATGCTTTTTATGTGAAGTTGTATCTGTTATAACTGTCACGTGCGTACTGTGAACTTGTGGTCCACTTTTAATATTAAATTCAAACCTATGAATTCACTCAACTTTATGTTGACCGTTTTAGCATGTTTTTCTCAGGTGCTTAGCTATGGATGTCTTTGCTTGCTTGTTGGTGTTGCCTTGCATTGGACCGATTTTCAAGAATTATTATTATCTATGTTAACATCGTTGTCAAACTTTAAAACCTTTTATTCGCTTCCGCATATTATTGTTGGGCCTATGTAAAACTTTAACTATTTTAATCAATGCAACGATGTTGGATTTTTAAACGTACCCTTAGAGGTCGTTCTTTGTATCTTGTGTGATGTGTATTATGACGTCACGCCCCCGGACACGTGTTTCCGTCCAGGCCCCGTTTGGGGGTGTGACAGATTGGTATCCAGAGCCAAGGTTATAGAGAACCAGGTAGTATATTTAGGTCTGGTCTATAACCAGTATGTGATCCTACGTGTTTACCTGCTTACGTATATAATTACTATCGATAAGTATACGAGTATTAAGTATAATACATTTCCATAATTATATACGTTTATTTTACCTTACGTAGATTTTCTCGTTGATTTTATGTAAAAGTTATTTATATAAATAATAGATCTTTCCCCCAGGACATTGTCAGTTGCACAATGGTCTCTAAACGTTTCCAAAGACATCGTGAGTGATACGGTGGTCATTAGAACTATTTCATAAATTTACATTATACTATTTTATATAACATCGAAACTTGTCACAGTCTTCCGACTCTAGGTTATCGTACTATCTAAACCCGAATGCAAGTTAAGCCTCGTCCCTCACCTTTGAAACTCCTACGTCGTCTTATACCGTCATCTAAAAACATGCCGATTAAGTTGAACATGACTTTAACCAGTCACCTCGTAACATTCCACTTTTAGAAACGTGACTTTCGGAACCTGACTTATTTTATTTTTTCTTTTATTTATTTTGATTTGAAGAGAATGACGGCAACAAGACAAGGAATGAGTTCTGCGGAGACTGACCTGATTGTGGCCCAGCGAGTTACTGATGCTATTGAAGTTATTGCTATCTACGAGACAAAAATCCGCATGACTCACGATCCGATGTATCAGGTCATACGACAAGAAACCACAATAGAAAAGAATGCTAACAACAAGAGGAAGTTTGAGAACCAACCAAAGGATAACCGAGTGCCACAACAACCACCCTTCAAGAAACCGGGTGTTACAAGAGCTTACACTATTGGAGCTAATGAAAGGAGGGCTTATGCTGGGAATTTACCTTACTGCAACAAGTGTAAGTTGCATCATGTTGGGCCGTGTACTGTGAAGTGTAGTAAATGTAAGAGGGTTGGCCACATGACTAGGGATTGTAGGGCATCCGTTGCTGCAATGAACCAGAGAGCCCATGTTGCAAATCCGAAGGCTACCATCACTTGCTATGAATGTGGAAGGCTAGGACATTTTAGGAATGAATGCCAGAAGTTGAGAAATCAGAACCAAGTGAACCAAATTTGGAAGGAAAAAGCTCGCGAGAACTCTAGTGTCGTCAAAGACAAGACCAATGCTTAAGAAGAGATCTTCCCGCCTTACCTAGTGACCTAAGTCAAAGTCTTCTTAGACTATATTCGCATTAGTACTTTTCTATAAATTTTGTTGTATTGAGTGGATGTTTTAAATTTCCTGTTAATGTATGTGTCATGACGATTTCGTCAGTTACACTTAATTTCTCTATTTATTTATGTAAGCTACTCCTTAAATCATTACCATCTTATCAAATCATTCCGCTGCTAGCATTTTATAAACTATTCTTGTGCCATTTCGTAAGCAATTTTATTGTCATCCTATAAACCATTTTGTCATTTTCTTAAAAATTATTCTAATATCATCTCACAAACTATTTTCTCAACCATTTTTCAAACTTACTTGTTTTTATCTTTTAACATGTTATGTCAACGTTTATAAACTTTTGCCATTGTTTTATAAATCATTTCGCTAACACCTTATAAACTATTTGATATCATTATATAAACCGTTTGTCAACATCTTATAATTATCCTACTATTACCTCATAACTTATTTGGCTATCATTTAATGAACGAATTCATTTCCATCTTATAACCTATATTCCAGTTATTTATAAACTCTTTTGCTACCCTATTAAAAGTTACTTTGCAGTCATTTACTCATGAACTATTTCGTTGTCATTTATAAACTATATCGACGTCATCCTACGAACTACTTCAAGTCTTTGATAAACTATTTTGTTGTCGCAATATAAGTCATTTGGTTGTCAACTCGTAGACCATTTGTTACCATTTTATAGACCCCTCACTCTTACACTATAAACTGTCACGTGATTTTCTCGTAAACTATTTTGGTATCATCTCTTAAACTATTTCTACTAAGTCTTACGAAATATCTTGTGTCGTTATATAAATTACAATGTTCTCGTTTTCACGAACTGTTTTTCTACCTTAGAAACAACACTGTTTATACCATACAAACTTTTAAACATAACACTAGTTTAACGAAACGAGCATTTTATCACTAGTACCTAAATTATACATAGCCTGATCACCTATGTATAATTCAGGGAGGACCATCATATGCTAAGAGTAGTCACCTCAAAAATTTTGCCAATCTATTTCCACTTCTATATTCTTTTTTCTCTTCTCTACAATTTCGATAAGATTTTATCATCTTCATACTTTACCAATATTTTGCGCGCGTGTTTATGAGTTATGTCTGTCATATGTATTCGTATTAATAAGCTCCGTAACTAGGTAGATCTCCTCAATATTACCATATAGAGACACCGTACCATTAGCCAAGAGACCGTGTCACGCTCCTTGTAGTCACGGTAATTACGGATTTTAAGATTTTAGAACATAATAGACTTATCCTCATTCGTTGGGATAGAATCGAGAAAATTAGGAAATTTCTTCATCGTCTAAGTTTCTAATGGTCATGAAATAAGGCAAAGGACATAATTTTGCAATTACCTAGAACTAAGCCGACAGCAATTTCGTACCCACAGTTTTTATCCTTCTAAGTGACATCGTCCCATCTATCATAGACATTAAGTACCCTATTGAGCTAGTTAACAGAAGGCTAATAGGATCCGATACTGTGCTTAGAGGTTGTACGTTAGGATTGTTAGGTCACCCATTCAATGTTGACCTAATGCCAATAGAACTTGGTAGTTTTGACGTAATCATCGGCATGGATTGGTTAGCGAACCATCATGCGGTGATCGTGTGTGATGAAAAGATTGTGCGGATTCCCTATGGAGATGAAGTTTTGATAGTTCAAGGTAATAGAGATGGCAAAGGAGAGAAGTCAAAAGTTGAGCATTATATCGTGCACTAAGACTCAGAAATATATTAAGAGAGGTTGTCTAATTTTTCTGGCACAAGTTACGAAGAAGAAAATCGAAGATAAGTCAAAGGAGAAGCGACTTGAGGACATGCCGACTGTACGGGACTTTCCGAAAGTCTTTCCATAATACTTGCCTAGGCTACCGCCTACGCGACAAGTTGAATTCCAAATCGACTTGGTTTCTAGTGCGGCACCTGTGGCACGCGCCCCGTATAGATTAGCACCGTCAGAACTGCAAGAACTTTCTGACAAGGGATTTATAAGACCGAGTTCCTCACTCTAGGGAGCCCCGGTCTTGTTTGACAAAAAGAAAGATGGATCTTTTTGGATGTGTATCGATTACCGCGAGCTAAACAAGCTTACTGTGAAGAATCGATACCCACTCTCGAGAATCGGTGACTTGTTCGATCAGTTGCAAGGGTCAAGAGTCTACTCTGAGATTGACCTGATATCTGGTTATCACTAACTCAGAGTTCGGGAGGAAGACATTCCAAAGACAGCGTTTAGAACACGTTACGGTCACTATGAGTTTCAAGTGATGTCGTTTGGACTGACCAACGCACCGGTAGTATTTATGGATCTGATGAATCGGGTGTGCAAGCCATATCTGGATAAATTCGTGATCGTTTTATTGATGACATCTTGATCTACTCCAAGAGAAAAGAAGAGCATGCGGAACACCTTAAGTTAATTTTAGAATTACTTAAGAAGGAAGAATTGTACGCCAAGTTTTCAAAGTGTGAATTTTGGCTGTCGAAGGTATAATTTCTTGGTTACGTGATTGATAGTGAAGGCATTCACGTGGACCCGGCTAAGATTGAGTCAATCAAGGATTGGGCATCGCCCAAGACTCCGACAGAGATTCGTCAATTTCTAGGTCTTGCTGGCTATTACCGACGATTTATCGAAGGTTTCTCGAAGATTGCCAAACCTATGACGAAGCTGACTTAAAAGAACGTGAAGTTTGATTGGAGTGAAAAGGCAGAAGCTGCATTTCAACTGTTGAAGCAGAAGTTGTGTAGTGCACCGATCTTATCGTTACCCGAAGGAAGTGAAGACTTCGTGGTTTACTGTGATGCTTCTCGTAAAGGATTAGGCGCAGTTTTGATGCAAAGGGAGAAGGTCATAGCCTACGCATCACGCCAACTTAAGATTCATGAGAAGAATTACACTACACATGACTTAGAGCTTGGAGCTGTAGTGTTTGCTCTCAAAATGTGGAGACATTATCTGTACGGCACGAAATGCGTTGTGTTCACTGATCATAAGAGTTTGCAACATATTCTAGATCAGAAAGAGTTGAACATGAGACAACGTAGATGGTTAGAGCTGTTGAGCGACTACGACTGCGAGATTCGTTATCATCCAGGAAAAGCGAACGTGGTGGCGGATAGCTTTGGTTTTGACGATTGGTCTGAACCTTCCTGTGCAAATTTTAAGCGCTCGAGTTGAGGCGAGAAAGGAGGAGAATTTTGGAACCGAAGATCTGTGTGGTATGATTAAGAAGCTAGAGTCACGTGCTGATGGAACATTATGCTTGAGGAATAGAAGTTGGATACCCTGTTTTGGTGACTTAAGAGAGATGATTATGCACGAGTCGCATAAGTCAAAATATTCAATTCATCCTGGATCGGACAAGATGTATCAAGATTTAAAGAAACTGTATTGGTGGCCGAATATGAAGGCAGAGATTGTCACCTACGTCAGTAAATGTTTGACATGTGCCAAAGTCAAGGCCGAATACCAAAAACCATCCGGTTTGTTGGTTCAACTTGTGATCCCAGTATGCAAGTGGGAGAACATTACTATGGATTTCGTTACTAAGTTGCCAAAGACATCGTCTGGTCAAGATACAATTTGGGTAATTGTTGACCGACTCACAAAGTCTGCTCATTTCTTACCAATGAAGGAAACCAACTCAATGGAGAAGTTGACGAGACAATACTAGTCTACTCATTTCTTACCAATGAAGGAACCGACAAATGGAGAATTTTGAACGAGACAAGCTTGAAGAAGAAGATCTCGAGCATTGAAGTGCAGGTTCTTTTGATTATTTCTGCCCGAGGATAGTAATGTTTACATCCCATTTATGAAATCACTAAACGAAGTCCTATGGTACTACAAATTGGATATGAGGTACGGCTTATTACCATCTAAGAAACCTGATTGTCAGAGTGAGAGAACCCAGTCAGAGGAAATGTTTTGCGTGCTTTGGTTATTGATTTTTGGTAAAGGTTGGTATAGACACCTACCTTTGGTAGATGATTTATCTACAACAACAGTTATCATACTAGTATTAAAGCTGCACCGTTTGAAGCTCTCTACGGCCGAAAATGTAGATCGCCTATTTGCTAGGCTGAGGTTGGAGACGCTCAGCTCACTGGCCCAGAAATTTTTCATGAAACAACTGAGAAGATCATCTAGATCAAGAAGCGTATTCAAGCTGCACGAGATAGACAGAAGAGCTACGCGATAGGAGACGTAAGCCATTGGAATATGAGGTTGGAGACAAGGGTCACGGTTGAAAGTGTCTCCATGGAAAGGAGTGATACGTTTTGGCAAACGGGGGAAGTTGAACCCTCGCTATATTGGACCATTCAAGATTCTTGATAAAGTAGGAACGCTTTCTTAATGACTTGAATTCCCAGAGCAATTAAGCTGAGTTCATAGTACTTTCCATGTTTCCAATCTGAAGAAGTGTTTCATAGACGAACCATTAGCTATTCCGTTGGATAAGATCCAGATTGATGACAAGCTTAATTTCATTGAGGAACCAATTAAAATTATGGATCGAGAAGTTAAACGGCTAAAGCAAAGCCGCATTCCAATCATGAAGGTCCGTTGGAATTCGAGACGAGGGCCCGAGTTTACATGGGAGCAAGAAGACCAAATGAAGAAAAAGTACCCTCATATTTTCGTTAAACCTTCGTCTACGTCTTAAGCTTTGAGGACAAAAATTCTTTAACGGGGGAAGAATGTCACACCCCAAAAATTTCAGGTCAATATTTTAAACTTTTCTGACAATTATTTTTGACTTTTATACGTTACGTTTGAATCCGGCAGTTTACCGGGAAGTTAACCCGCGTAAATCTGAAAAACGTCATCGGACGCGTTCTGACTTTGGATTTTGATTAGTTTAGATATTATATGAGTTATTTTATCTTTTTTAAGTGTTTTGTAGTTTACGATCACCCCCGGTATTTATTTTTACGCTTTAACGTTTAAATTGCGTTTTTCGCGTTTTTGACCTAACGGAACCCCGGAAACTCAAAATCTTTTCGTGTAAACTTTAGTTATCGTCCATCTCATGTTCATAAGCAAAAAAATTCCATTCATCCCTCCCCCTCTACTCAAAACATACGCATACACACACTTAATTAAATCAAATAGCATCTTTTATCCTTATTTTGAATTTCAAAAATAAAACACCATTACATGTAAGATAGTGACACCTTTGTATTCATCTTCCATGATTGAACATGGGATTCTTAAACCTCTTTATCTTCATTCACCCATGAAGGATCACAACTCCACTAAGCATTTGATTTAATTTAGCAACTAGTCTGACTCACGTATTCGGAAATTACCAACTTGGTGTTGTGTTCTGTTAGAAAGTGCGTGTGATCGAGAAGAGCTTAGTATTGCTATATCAATTGAGTGTGATATGTGAGAAACTCTGCGGCTAGGCCAGCTCAGTTGGACCCTCTGAAGATATTCTCTTTGGTAGCTGTCATGCTCGGTAGTCTCAGAAACGCGAAAGTAAGTGGGCGTTGTGGTCTCACACACTGACTTGTGAACCATAAGAGAGCTCTTAACTCACTAAAACCCTTAGATCCTGTGTCTCTTTATGTAATGTTCTTACACGTTTGTTGAATTGCAGTTTAGAGTTCATGTCTTGTCATTTCAACCAGACAGAGATCACAGTAACAATGTGTGTAACTGTTGATTTCTTTTTGCGACTCGTTACAGCATAAGGGTCATGCTGGCTATGACCAGCAACTGAGCATAGCGAAACACAATCCAATAGCTTTGATTTTCTACAAGATCTACCACACTTCAAACTTCATTTTATCCAAGATCCGGGTTATTCCAAGAATGGTTTTCTTTTGATTTCATAAGGTTATTCTTCAAGGATCTTCAAAATTTGGGTCTTGGGTTTTATTATTTGGGTTTTTCAAGTTCTAGTGATTCCTTGGGTATAGATTTGTGTTATTGCTTTGTTCTTCATTCTTGTTAGTATGTCTTGATCACTCGCTTCTTGTTGTGTTTTACTTTTGTTTTCTTTGTTGCATATATGTTAGTGATCTATACAGGTCTCCATGTTGTGTTTTAATTTTTTCTGAACGGATTAATACAGAAATTATAATTTTTATAAACGAATGATGTTACGCTGTGTTTTCTCTTAGTGTTAAAGTTATCTAGGTTCTTGTGTGTGATGATATGGTGGTTGTATTGGAGTGTTGCAACAATAGAAATGAAGAGAATATGTTTTAGATTAGATGTGATTTTGTTGTGCGATTAGTTGTGAATAGAGATTAGGCTAGATTAGGCACTATTGTGAAGTTTGGGTGGATTTTGGTTGCGTTTTTGGCAAAAAGTGCTTGCTGGTCCGAATTTGTTTTGGGGTTTTGAGCGACCTAAAAATGTTTTCATTAGGCATAAAAGTAGTTTTCGAAGAGCTTGTTTCGAATAGATAGTTTTTCATATATATCAAACATTAAAACCGGACTTAAAGCAGCCAAGTTACGGCAAAATGAAACTTGAAACATTTTTCAACAAAATGAATGAATAGTGTGCTGATGTGAATAGTAAAATGAGTTTTCGGACACTTTCGGACATTTTTGGACTTTCTAAACACTATATATATTGATTAGTATCGTTTAAAGACGTCGTTAACATATTTTAGAAATCTAAGATTATATATAAAGTTACTAAAAATAATTAATGTTTGGTAAAAATTTTTGGTATGAACTCGGACTAAGAGTTAACTGATTTAAGGCGAGTTAGGGCGTTTTGAAAATATGGATAATTAATAAATATAAGGGTTCGGTATCTTACGTCCCGGGAAAAACTAAATTTTTTCACTAAACTATAAACTTCTAAAATATTAATAATTTTGGCTAAACGCCGAAACTTATCGGAAAACTATATGATTTTAGTAATCGTCATGATTTGATAATCTAACTAAGAAGCAAACACACATGGATGTCTTTTGTGGATATGAACATATTGTGAAAACTTGCATCTTTCTGTGTTTATGAGTCGCCATTATTATTCTAGGTTCCAGCCGCTAATATCTATATAATCTTTTCATTGCGTGATTATAATCTTGTCTCATCTTGCTAAGGTAAGCTCATAGCCCCATGTTTTTACTACTTTTACTTTACTATTTAAGGCTTGAGGAACAGTTGCTTGTTTTAAACCTATGCGGAACACATTTACTTTACGTTTCCCTTTTCCTGATTTACGTGTTGCCTAAGTAGCAAATAGACCTCTAATGCGCCCATTAACATTATAACCCGTCAATTTGTTACCCAACCGTTACTGGTGAAGTAATGCGTATGTTGTAAATAGATCTATTGGGATAATTTATCACCTATCTGGGTAGTAATGTAGCGACTTTTTACTAGTTTTGGTAATGGTCCTCAATACAATACGGATGATTTTACCATGTGCGGAATGTCAATAGGTGATCCTGGTCAGATACCTTGTTAGGGCGAGGAAGTGTTATTATTTGGCATATTAATGTATTCCTTTTTAAATTGTGCTTTGTTGTCATGATTAGTGCAAACGTAATGCTTTTCTATATGAAGTTGTATCGGTTTAACTAGCTCTGTGTCATAATGTGAACTTGTGGGCCAACTTTTTATATTAAATTCAAACCTTAATGAATTCACTCCAAACTTTATGTTGACATGTTTTTGCATGTTTTTCTTCAAGTGGCTTAGCTATAGATGTCTTGCTTGCTTGTTGGTGTTGCCTTGCATTTGTTACCGATTTTCAAGAATTATTATTATCTATCGTTACTGTTGTTCAAACTTTAAAACCTTTTTTCGCTTCCGCATATTATCAGGTTGGGGCTATGTAAACTTTAACTATTTTATCAGATTGCAACAATGTTGGATTTTTACAACGTACACTTAGAAGGTCGTTCTTTGTTTCTTGTGGGATGTGTGTATTAGGACGTAGCCCCGGCACACCGTGTTTTCCGACTAGGCCTCGTTTGGGGGTGTGTCAAGTAACTTGACCTTGTCGAGAAACTTGAATAAGAGACTTGATGACATTTGGAGAGGGAGGAGTGGGAAGGATGGCTTATTTAATTAGCAAGCATAGGATTGAAGAGGTAAAGCATGAGGATTAAAAAAATAGATTACCAAAAGTGGTTTAGACAAAAAATGCTCAGAGAAAGTATAGCTGTGTCTTGTGGATAGAGAAATAGTCAACTACACAGAAAATCAGGTAGTCACAGTAAAATTCTCGTGACTCTGATGGCGGTCCTATAATTATATGGCGATCTCAGATATATTTGGAGGCCGCCCAGTATTTATGGGGGCCGTTTTCTGAAGGAGTAGAATTTTTCCAGTTTTTTAAATTTTTGTAAAATATGTCCAGAAAATTTTTCTAAAGTCACCCTTTTGCAGTCAATCATATTTCACCATAACTCATCGAATACGTAATAATCAAATTTACAAAACTAACTATCCTAAATTCTGTTAAAGAAGCACATATAGGTATATTAACTAAGAGATAATCGTGCATAATATCATATAAGTAACCATAGTGTATCAAGGTGCATGCAAGCAAGGGTTTAGGATGATAAAATGGAATGATCATCCAAGGCAACTTATGTTGCTCGTACTACGTACTAAGTTACTACTAAATAGCATGAGTTTAAGTACCTAAGCATTATAAAGTAGTAAATATAATTAATATTATCATATAGCAATTTTTCAAATTGCTCACTTCTTTATGTTTCTGCACAAGTTCTTGAGGCCTTTCCCGATTGACTTTAATCTTTCCTCGATGCTATCTCGTACAACTGAACTCTGTACGGTGATTGATTTCGGATGTTGGCCGGAGTAAATGGTTCCATGTTTGGGTCAATGTTTGGTGGGTATGAAAGAGACTTGGGAAACCTCATTTGTTTTGAATTGATAAAACGAGGTAGGCGAGAGGAGTGCTTGCACGCGATGTTCACCTTGCATCATCTTCCTCATCATGAATCATCTAATACTTATTATCCAACTTCACAATATCAACTATCTTGAGTTCTATGAGGGAAGCATATGTAGGCAAATTTTATCAAAAGATAAGCATGCATAATATCATATATATAGCAAAGAGTCTATCGAGGTGCATGCAAGCATTGGTTTAGGATGATAAAATCGAAGGATCATCCATGGCAAGCTAAGTTGCCCATACTAAGTACTAAGTTACTAATGAGTAGCATAAGATTAAACACCTAAGCATAATAGATTAGTAAATAATATAGATAATAATGTCATAAAGCAATTTCCCTTATTGCTCACTTCTTCATGTTTCTCCACAACCTTCTAAGACTCTTTCCGATTGACCTTACTCCACCACGTTGCTCATCTCGTAATTGTACTTGACGGTTGATGATTTCGGTTTGGCGGGTGTAAAATGGTTCAAGGTGAGGGTCAATGTTAGGTGGGTTTTGAAAGACTTGAGGAACTAGATTGGTTAAATAATTGACATAACGAATGGGGGAAGGAGTGCTTGCACACGAGGTCCCTTCATCATTCCCATCGTCATCATCATCGTTGAGATGAGATGAGGATTGTTGATCGAAGACAGAAGAAGAAGAAGTGGAATGACGAAATCTTCTCGTGTCACGATCCCTTCTGGGCTTTCGCTCTAATTGAGCGGCAAGAGGATTCATGACACGATCGTACAAGACATAGGACTCATTTTCCAATTCAGGATTTTCCCTAACGATGAATTTAAACAAACGAATTAATAACATACCATAAGGTAGAATTAACCTCTTTTGTTTAGTAACCCACTCCATTCGTTTTGCCATGAAATAGGCAAGGTTGAATCTTTCAGAGTGTACAACACAATAAAGCATATAACAAAGACATGCAGGAACATGATCCCGATTACCCCCCAGACAAAAAGACATTTTCCCGGATAATTTCTTCTAAAGGCTTCAGAGTTGGCTCAATTTCATGAGTTAGAACTTGATATTCAAGAACATCAAACTCTTCCTCATGACGGATGCGACGGACTTGACCATCTCGATCAATTCGAATAGACGTAATGATGTCCTCAATGGAAGGAAGGTTGGTTTGATATGGACCATCAGAAGGGATACCATATGCCAACTCATCAAGTCTCCATCTATCGGTAAAGACACACGCACCTTCATAAGGTACATCAAGAATTGGAGCAAATTCTTTAAGAGAGTAAGAAAAGAATAGATTTTGAATAACAAACTCGATAAACATTTGACCTTCGTCGGAATAACTGACTCGATATTGACTATAAAACTCGAGAATGAAGCGAGGAAAAATTTGTTCATTTATTTCAAGGCGACACTCAAGCTTGACAAAATGGAACAAATATCGAACATAGTTTAGATCCGCAAAGTTGTCAAAAACCACCCGACCCTCATGAATGTAACAACTTTCAAGGTCTCTTAATTTTTCTTTTATAGGTGTACGGTATTCATGTGATATCATTGGTATGTAGGCTCTTGTATTTTTATGATCGTCGGATGATTTACGAGGCATGATTTTCTAAAACAAAAAAGCAAAATCACATTTTATTATTGTTTCACTTGTAGTTGGTTATGCACATTTCTTCTAGTGTGTGTCTAGATGTAACAAATGTGGAGTAACGATTAACTCGA
Source organism: Tanacetum coccineum (assembly GCA_026074375.1). Classification (NCBI taxonomy): domain Eukaryota; kingdom Viridiplantae; phylum Streptophyta; class Magnoliopsida; order Asterales; family Asteraceae; genus Tanacetum; species Tanacetum coccineum. The sequence continues at coordinate 75,930 of BQNB010001377.1, read as the reverse complement.
CCTAAATATAAAATCCTAAGAGTTAACCCAAACGCTCCTTAATTTGATTTTTCTCATCCAAACAAGTCAAAAAATACATATGAGTTATGTATCTCGAAATTTGTTCATGAGATCATTATGCATGTGTTTGAAAACGTTTTTGGGTTGGATTAACAATGCATAACAACAATTTTATTATGTTCCTAACGTGAGTGATTTGAAAATAAAATTGGGGTTTTGGTTCGAAATCAATTTTTCAACAAATTCACTAATGTATGCAAATCCTATATCTACGGAAAGCATATTAGTTATACATTGTATCCTAGTCATTCTAAGAATATGTTGGTTAATACCATACAATTTTTGGTAAATCTATCAACCATCAACGGATTTGATTTGTCTTTACCAAATACCATTTGTGTACTATGGATCTATTCCATTGCTTCATTGTCATAACATGGTGCATTGATAAAACATATAGTTTTTGCAAAACTATCAGCTATCAACTGATTTGAGTTGTCTTTACCAGGAAAACTGTTTGATCTCGGAATAGACCAACTCTTACCAAGTAGCAAGGTGATTTGATTACTCATACAATTTTTTGGTAAAATTGTAAACCATAAAACGATTTGATAAGTCTTTACTCAAGCCGTTTTCTTGTGGACTAGCCAATTTTTTGCCTGTTTAGCATGGTGAATTGATAACCATTTGTTTATGATGTGGTGGTTAGCCCAACACTCCATCCTTTCTTACTTCCATCAGTCTTATTTTTAGATTTCTAAATGCAGCAAGTACCTTTTGATAAATCTTATCAATTCCAATGCCATAGTACCTTTCTTCTTCAGACTCTATTTTAGCTTTAGCATTTGCACCACTTATTTCTTCTTTAAATGATACTTCTTCTTAACTTAGTGTGTAGTGAATGACTATTCCTTCATCAGTTATCAATAGTGTGTAAACCTGAAGCAACTTGCAGCTTCCAAGATTATATTTTTCATGCGCGTGAACATTCCAAAAAATTATCTTGTCTTCTGGATTGATCATATCTATCAAATCCTCCCCAATTCTTTGTCCCAACTCTTTGTTGTTAACCTTAGGTTTTTGACTATTTGTAGACTGATTCTTAACATTTTCCCTAGGAGTTTTCACTTGCTTGTTAGCAAAACTAGGTGTATCAAGTCTTTTAGTTTGCACAGTCACATACTCATCATCACTATCTGATTCATACTCCTCAATGATAGGAGCATCAGACCAAACCTTAGGTTGAACCTCTACATTTGATTCATTGACAACTGGTTCAGACACTAATTCAGAAGGTTCTGTACTAATGTTAGAGTCACAGGTATCAAGTTCAGTTGTTTGGGATTCAGGTTCACTTGGTTGAGTCTTTTCTGGACCATATGTATATTGTGAGTCATCTATTTCAATATCAGGTCCAGAGGGCAAATAATTCCCTGTCATGGGTGGAGGTACTGCTTGCATTTCACCTGTTTTAGCAATCCTTTTATGCAAAGGTAGATTTTCAAAATCACTTTCATTGCACCTAAAGACACTCTGAAAAACTTCATTTTCATAACTCAAATTCCCACTATATCTATAATCACCATACCCTAGCCCAAATTTATCCCTGGCACTCATAGAATAATTTATAATTTTACCAAGATTTTTTGAAGAATGATTCCATTTGTTTACTATTACTTCTAAATCATCTTTTTCTTTTTGAGCTTTAGCCAACAATGTCTTATGGTATGTTAGAACATCTGTTTTATCATCTAAATCTATTTTCATAAATTTGATCTTTTGTTCATACCAAAGTTGACCTTGTTGATGGGCAACTAATTGTGCTTCTACTTTCTTAAGACCTTGAGTATAAGCCTTTATCTCTATACTAGCATCACTAAGTTGCTCTCTCTGAGCATCATATAGTCTTTTAATGTTAGCATAAGACTCTTTACACTCATTTGAACAAGAAAGTACCTGAGTGTCTGATCCTGAGCTGTTGCTAGCCATGAAAGCAAAATTTTCATCATCTTCTGTATGAGCTGTCCAATCAACACTTTCTCCATCAACTGTCACCAATGCTTTAGACTCTTCTTTCTTTCCAGTTCTGCTTCCATCTTTATTTGCAGAATTCCATCCATCCCTCCTTCTGTTATCTTCCTTTGTTCTACACTCTCTTGCAAAATGCCCTGTTTTGTGGCAGTTGTAGCATTCTACTTTGGTTTTATCAAAACCTACAGGTTCTTTTGCATCAAACTGTAGCTTTCTACCAGTCTTCTTGTAGAACTTCTTGATTCTCATGGAGATCATTGCCACTTGCCATTTTAAGTCCATTTCTTCAAGGTCATATTCATCAACCTGGTCTAAGTCCTCATGATCCAGTTGAGGACAACTAGATTGACTTGCAAGCAAGGAATATGATGATGTTGATGTTTGTTCATGCTTTGAACAATGACCAGAAGTATTGGAAACACCATAATTGGTACTAACATCATTAGTACTGCTGGTGTTTTCAGAAACAAATGCTATATTTTGCAAGTTGGAAGATGATGCAGTAGAGCCTTTTACATCATTTTCAAAGACTCTTAGATTGTTGTACAAGTCATCAAAACTGAGACTGTCCATTCCTGGTTTGTTCCTCATAATTAAGGAAACTTGTAAACAGGCAGAAGGTAGAGATCTAAGAAATTTTTGATTTGCATCCTTAGTGGATATACCTGCTCTATAAATCTCCAATTGACTCAGAAGACTTTGGAACCTATCATAGCCTTTGTGAAGCCCTTCCGAGTTGGATACAGAGAATCCTTCAAACTGTTGCTTCAAGATATACTTCTGCATCTTTTTGGATTCGTCATTTCCACCAAATCTAGATTTGATGGCATCCCACATCTCCTTTGCATCAGTCATCTTATGAAACTTAGCAAGATGATCTTCCACGTAGGCCATAAGCAAAGTGTCCTTCTATTTCTCTATCTTTCTCTGGCAATAATTTCTTCTGCAGTTCTTGGAGGCAAAACCTTAATTTGTCCTTGTGTATGTGTAGTGATTGATACAGGACCATTCCCATTTTGTATAACCTCCCAGATTGGATAGTCTGTATGAGCCAGATAATGTTCCATTTTCATGGCCCATATATCATATATTCTCCCTTTTTGAGAATAGGAAGTTTGATGGTTGATACAGTATGAGGAGTTTGTTGTGTTGGTGTTTGTGATGTTGATGGTGGTGGTGGTGGTGGAATTTTATCTTGTGATCCAGACATGATTAGATTTGTAGGATAGAGATGTATAACTGGATTTGTTTGTTCTTCTTACTCAGAGTTTCTCACAGGCTCTGATACCACTTGTGAGTCCCAAACAGAATAGATCTTTCCAGCCTATTAAGGATGATAGCCAACTTGTATAAATACAATTTAACTATATAGAAACACTGATTATGAATACTATGTGTTAATGCCGAATCTTAATACAAGTACTAAGAAGAACAATGAAAACAAAATAATAATTTCTATTAATCTGCTTTGGGTGATTACAGATTACTAACTATGAGATATGATTGTATGAGATGTATTGAGCTCGTATCTCTAACTATGCCAAGAGGGATCCTTTTATAAACCAAGGATAAACCCTAACAGGCTTACAAAATGCGTAAAATATAATACATATCTTTTCCTAAAATATCTCATACACATCTCTTAAACGGTACTAACTAATTTCTACTAACGGTACTAACTAACTAATCAGTACTTAACACTTTGTACTGTCAGTATTAACTATAACTATAGGTACTAACTATTATTACTAACAGTACTAAGTTAGGAAAACATAATTCCCAACAATCTTCCCTTAAACATGAATGTTGAACTCTTTAACATCCAAGTTTCTTTAGGATTATATCTTCTTAAGTTCATAGAAGGATGTATCTAAACACTTTAACATATCTTGATCTATTTAACACTCACCATCTTCAGCATCAACTTTGTTCTTCCTCACAACACAGCACATCTTTCAGTAACAACAAGTTGTTAAAGTGGCTTTGTAGTTTTTGGCAAACTACCAGCCATCACGATTTTGATGTCCTTTACCAGTAGCCGTTTTGCTCTGGATAGTTAACTCTTTATTTCAAAAAATAGGTGAGTTAAAAAAAATTTATATTTTTTTAAAAAAAAAAAACCAATACGTTTTTGGTAAACTGTCAATCCATGTAAAAAAAACAACGGAAATGATTTGTCTTACCAAATACCGTTTGCTTTAGGACAAGCCAATGCATCATTGCCTTACCATGGAGCTTGATAAACCTATAGTTTTTAGCAAACATCAGCATTCAACAGATTTGATTAGTCTTTACCAAAAACTGTTTGATCTTGGACTAGCCAACTCTTCACCATGAAGTAAGGTGAGTTGAAAACCCTACAATTTTTGGTAAATTGTCAACCATAAACGGATTTAAGAAGTCTTTACCACAAGCCGTTTGCTTATGGACTAGCCAGTTCTTATGCTTATTAAGCATGGTGAACTGATGACCATTTGTTGTGTGGTGGTTAACCAACACTCAAACCCTTCTAATTCCATCAATCATCATTCTTCATCTATCTGCTGCCTAATAAATCTTATCAAATCAAGAGCAACAGAACTTTCTCTTTCAACTTCCAAACCAAGATCAAGCATTCTTTGCAATAAATCTTTGGAAGAGGATATCTTTCTTTCAACCAACATATGTAATAACTATAACACCTCCAAATTCCATATGCCAGACTCTACATGATTTTATACAACCTTCATGTTATAATCTTCCAATCTTGTTGACCACTCCAGAAGTCACTTTGTTCATTTCCTTCTGTTAAGGATTCCATCATAATTTTCAAGTCTCCCCAAAGAATCAATTCAAATCCTTCTGATGCAACTTTTGAGAACTGATCCCTTATCAAATCATATAGATGAAATAGATCTTGCCTATCAAAGATATGAAGTACCTCTATGAGATAGTTAAAAGCCCTGAAATTCCCATTTGCTCTGTAGATAACAAGATAATCTCCATCTGGTGATGATACCTTGTTCAATCTAGCAATAACTGATTCTTCTCCATTATCACACTGTCTAAGTACTCAAAAGTAACAATATTCAGGCACTTTTTATGTTCATCGTCACTGTCAATATCAGATTGTTTTCTTGCCTTTTCTTGTAATCATCTGAAATGACCTCCCTTTCTTTCTTAATTCCTTTTTTTCTTTTAGCTTCTCCTTGACAGTTTTATTCTTAGAGGAATCAATTCCTTTTTCATTCATCATTTTGATCAGTCTTTCATCTTCAGCAGACCCAATAGAAATGAAATATTCTCTTAATCTTTTCATACAGAGCTTGTATTTCCTCAAACTTCTTGGTTTTCAAATCAAAATGCTTGAAGTTTCCTACATGCTTCAAGTAGGTCATCATTTGATTTCTCAGTTGATTCTTTGTAGGTGGTCTGTTCCTGATCTTTGTTGAGCAAGGAATTTTCTTTGAGCAGCAATTGTGTCATGAAGGAATTTTGCTCTTTCTTCTATTGTAAATTGCTCTCTTTCTTCTTCTTGAAGCTTTTCAGTAAGAAGTCTATCAGCCTCAATTTTTGCTTTTATGTCATCATAATTTCTTATGAGAGCTTCATTGGTAGCTTCTTCTTCAGCTAATCTTTTTCTTTCCTCTTTACCTTCCTACTCTTCTTGTACTTTCCTAGCCATTTCTTCATCACTACAAGCTGTTAAAACATCTTCTCAGCTTCAGGATACCATCAGACTCATTTCAGATTCATACTTCCTCTTCTATTCTTCTTCCCTTTGTCTATTGATTCAATATTTTGGAAGAGGCTTTAATGTCAAAAGTGATCTTGTTGAAGTAGGCCTAGGTCTTTCAGTCTCTTCAGTATCCTTAAACTCTACACCTTTCTCATTCTCTCTTGAAACTGCTTTGGCTTGACTCATGTTGATAAGAACTTGAGCTATTGTTTCATCATCTCCAAATATTGTAGAAGTAGGTGTTTTTTAAGTAGTATGAGTAGCCAGTCCTCCTTCTGTATGATCCATCAGTACCTTTTGCTTGACCATCAGTACCGTCAATTTCTCATCGGTACCTCATTCTCCATGTCGGTCTAACTTTGATCCTCATACAAACCTGTTGGTTGCAGTACAACCTTTTGTTGAGCAGTACTAAGTACATCTTCAATACTAAGTACATCTTTAGCATTCTCCTTCTCTTCATCTACTACATCTCGTGTCCTCCCAAAATCTTGAGCATCTTCAGTCTCTATATAATCCATTAAATCTTTAAGAATCTTATCAAATAATTTATCTTTATGAACTGAAGGTTCACCTTTGGCAGACTTCCTCCCCTGTTTGGATACATACTCCTTTTGCATCCAGTTTTTCTTTAAGGATCTCTTTCCTGCCAATCTTTGTTGTAAGGAGACACTCTTCATCCATGCTCTGTGGTGTGTGATAACAGGTTTGGCTTGCTTCTTGAGCTTCTTGATCTGTGCCTTCAATTTTTGAATTTCCTTGGCTTGATCTGAAACCTGTGTACACAAAGAGATACAAAGATCATAGACACTTTGGAGTGTCATGTCACCCTCATTCCCTGAAAGGGATTTATCACTGGATGAATGACCTCCAAGATTCCCACCAGAACTTTCTAGAATAGAATCAGGAATGGTAGTAGAAGGTGAAGGTCTAGGGGATGGGTCAGACTGTGGCTCAACAGGTGCTTCACTAGAGTGAGGAGGAGAGGGTGTAGGTTGTGCTTCAGATGGTCTTTCTCAAGGAGAACCTTCATCCTCAGTTTGTTGTTCCAACATAGAAGCAAATAAATGTGGTGATTTTCCTGAAAAATGTTTACCCTTTTTAACCATAAAAGAAAAAACTTTACTTGTCAAGGCATTTACAGGAAAATGATCTAAAGGAACAGGTACATTTTCTAGTTGTTTATCTAAAATGATGGAAATAAAACGTGGGTACATTACAAATTTCTTCTTTGCATCTAAATGTCTAAGCATACCATCAAAAATTAATTTTGAAAAATTATACTTCTGATTAATTTAAGCAAATGACAGCATTTGGCAATGTTAGTAGAAGTTTGATCCAAAGAGTGCTTTTTGAACTAATACCAATGATTCATTGTATGGAAAATAGAAACCACCATTGGGTGAAAACAAGCTCTTGTTAAATGTTAACACAGTTAAATCCCCCTCATACCCCATAAGCTATATAGCATCAAATATAGCCTGATTAGGGAGTGAGTCTATCCCATCAGCGTCATCAAAAAGAGGATCACTTCTTATTGATGCTTCAGAGATAGACACGGGCTTGCATCTACTTTGGCAGTAATGAGTCTAACAATGTTGATTATTTTGGACTTAGCAGACGTCCAAAACTGTTTCAACAAAATTGAAAGAAACAACTGGACATATAGTGAGAGCATGTGAATGAGAACGGGCGAGTAAGAAAATCAAATGATCCTCATGAAACTTCGGCATTCCAATCAGTCTTCTGCTAGATATGCGGCCATATTGTGTTTAGGTCACGATTTAAGAACAACCATTGTAATCAAAGAGTTGATCGTTCTGTGAGAGAGATATTAGGGCTTTCTATAAAACGAAATGTATCTGAGAGTGATTACATATAACTGTGCAATTGAGATTAGTATAGGTTTAGAAACCTAATTTCTGAGGAAACCGATTTTCAATTTTACACTTTGTACCCTTGGCTGTATTTTTCTTCAACGTCTATATAAGCTGGTACAAAACTTTGCCTATCGGTACTAACTCTACACTGTTGGTACTAACTATTGCCAACCAAAGAATGAACAATGTAGGTAACATCAGTGCTTCAGTACCATCAAAAACTCTTCTCAATGACTTGCTAAATCCCAATAAACCCCTTGAAATGCATCACTTAAGGTTAAAATGTTACTTCATACTTAACACTAGCATACAAACTATAAACCCACATCATAATGCCTCCCTTTTAACCAATGCAGCTTTATGGATTTATCAACCCAATAGACACAACCAAGAACTGGAAACCTGCTAACATCAAATGCCCCTTGGTTAAAAGATCACTACAGTGTCATCTGTGTGGATTTTAAGCACCTGGATTAGTTTCTTCTCATAAGGCATCCCTATAAGTGGAGCCTAATTGGCAAATAAGCTTTGTTTTTGGAATGATATACATGGATTCTTTACAATGCAATTTGTGCTCTCATATCAATGTAGATTTTTATATGGTTTTTCATAAAATTGAACCCATGGTCTAACATTTGTGATCCAAAAACTGCCCACATCAACTTGCAGCCGCAACATACTCGCCTCTGTAGTATAAGTAGCCACAATAGTCTGCTTTTTGGCATTGCCCAATAAATGAGTCTCCTGCCAAGAATTGACAACCTCCTGTTGTGATTTACCTCCCTGTCAAGATTGCTCCAGCATAGTCACTATCGAGTAGGAATCTAGGTCAACATAAGGACACTCTAGATAACCAAAGGCCAGGTTATGGGTTGCCCTTTAGATACCTAAAATTCATCTTGACACACTTAGATGGAATACTTTGGAGTTACCAGAACCTAGAACAAGCACAGACTGCAAACATAATATCAGGCCTAGAAACAGTTAAGTACATTAAAGAACCAATCATGAACCTATAAAGATGGACATCCACAACAATGGCTTCCTCATCCTTGACTAAAGGCTTCTGGGTCTCAATTGGTGTACTAGCAGTCTTAACATTGACAAAGTTAAACTTCTTTAGGATTTCTGCAACATATTTATCCTGACTTATAAAGCTACCATCTGCTTTCAGTTTGACTGTAATCTAAGAAAGAAAGAGAGCTCTCCCATAGAACTCATCTGAAAACTACTCTTCATCAATTGTCCTCCAAATCATCACACCAAGAATTCTTTGTAGACTCAAGAGGATATCATTCCACATAAACTTGAACCAAGTATGATATCATTTTTGTCACTTCTTTTATGAAGAGAGTTTTATCAATGGTACCAACCTCTGGGGGGGGGGGGGGTAAGGGGGGGGAAAAAAAAACCCACATTACGGCATATGATGTATCCATTCTTCAACAAGAAAGTAGATAAAGTAGCATACCAGGCTCTGGGAGCTTGATTGTAAAACCTAAAAATCTCAACAAGTGTAAAATTACCAAAATACCCCTAATGCAAGAAAATTCTATAAAAGCTTAAATAAAATTCATTTAAATGTTAGAAATTATAAAAATGCAACATGTGACAATTATGAAATTTATGTAAGATTAAAATACTTTATATTATATAATAAAAATAACTAATACTTAGGTATATATATTTATTGCCGAATTAAATGTATTTAATTATTTATACTTTACAAATTTAATTAAATAAATTAGGATAATAACTAAATAAATTGGGCAAGTTTAAAAATCAGATATATCTTTTTAAAAGGCCCATAAATTCGGCCAAATACCTAGTATATCTCTTTTATACATTTTTATTTGTTAATTCCTTAAAACAAAAACCACCAAAAACCCTAAAAATTAAAAGGTGACGGCACAAAATTTTCCAAGGGCTTGCACGATTTTTCTAGGGTGTTTTGAAGGTCAAGGATTGTGGGAAAAATAGTGGGAAGATTGTTTAAGGCTTGGTTCGATTGTGGTATTTGTTTTGGGTTCGAATTAAGCAACCGGGTTCAATAATTCATTAAATCATCAAGAATCATCAAAGGTATTTTTGTATCTCATTTATCATCATTATAATCCATAATATACCTGGGAAAAATGTTCATGCATTTTATATTGATCGAAATAATTAAAACATATTGAAAACCCTAATTTCGAAATGAATATGAAATTGGCATATATGATATTTTTAAAATTCATTTTATATTTTATTAGGGTTTCTTATATCACATATAACTCAGAAAATTTGTTGGAAAAATTTAAGAAAGATTCGAATAACTATTGAGGATTTATCATTGTTTGCCGATTTCGAAAATAAGGAAAAAGGAAAGAATAAAATTAGGGTTAGGGTTTTGATAATTTTTCCAGGTGCATTTAATGCCAATGATTGGGAAATAATTATGTTTGTGATTGGGAAAAATTTAATTAGGGTTTTGTGAATTAATTTGTTAGCCGAATTGCTATTTAAAAGTATAAGGACTTGTTTTGTAATTTCTGAAACTATGGGGTCTATTTTAGACATGTTATTATATTTAATATATTCTGTATAAAATAATTTGGGGGGTATAAAAGGTCATATTGATATTATTTTGGATTTAAAATGGTTAATTACATATAATAAGTAATTAGAAATTAATTAATTAAAATAGAGGGACTAAAATTGTAAATTCTGAAAAGTATAAGGTTTGGTTAGTATTTAATGTATAAAGTATGATTTTGTCATTTGTCATATTTGAACAATAAGGGCTTTTATTGTAATTATGGATAATTAAAATATTGTTTAATTAATTAATAAACCAAAAGGGCTCATATTAAATAATTAAAATTTAGGGTTTGAACTGAAATCGCAGAAAATGTGAAGTATAATCTACATAAAATGTGAAACTAGAATATTACCCTTTTAACCTTGAAAATTGTTGATTTTGCATAATTAAACCCTAAATATGGAAAGTTGTCATATTTAAACCCTAAACTTGTAAGGTGGCATAATAGTCCCTACGCTATACAAAATACTTAATAGAATCTCAAATGATGCTATTAACTAAAAATGGGAAAGTTACTAAAAATGGACAAGTTTACTAAAATTGCGAAAGTCTTGTACTAAAATGGAAACTTACTCAAACACTAGAAAGTATAACTTAAATTGAATGGTTTGTCATTCGAACATTATCATTTCCTTTAGGTTCGGCTCAAGAGGGTAGAGAATTTGATATTCTGTGGTGTTTTACTTTGATATTGCTTTGCTTCGGAATTAAAGGTACAGGATAATATGACCTTATCGTTAAGTTTCTCATGACATATATCCTCTCTATCTTTGATTTCTTATGTGATTTGCTACATTGCTCGGAGCTTTTATCTTGGCTTTTCTTATATGATCTGTTATATGTTCTATTTGAACCTTGCTATCAACCTTTGATATTAAACTTTGACTTGAACCTTTGCCTATGATCCCTATTGAAATGGAACTTTTGATTTTGACTTGCTTTGAACCCTTTAGTTTGAGAACCAAGCCACTTTTGATTCTAGCCAGAAGGTAACATGGTCGTGATTGATGCACCTTTGGCACTGACACATGTGTGATTGAGTGATTGTCTCATACCTTCCCCCATTAGATATTCATATGTGCCCGAAAAAATGAAGATTATTATTTTGTTTACAAGGGTCGTATGGATGCATCCAGATTTGTTTTTGTAATCGATGGATTATGACAATTATGAAATATGTATATTTGTGTGACTGATGTTTGGCTGCATATCCACGTCTTCATAATTTGGAGATCGCACTCCGATGGTTTACTATGATGTGATTTGTGGGGCTTGGTAATTTGACTTGATTTGATTATTTTGATTCATCTTGACCCTACACTTGAAATTGACTTCTGATTTGTCTAAATTATATATTGGTATTCCTTTGATCATATCTTGTGATATCCTTGTACCATTATATTGTATCCTTGAATTATACCGTTATCTTTTATGTTCGATTATATATCTCTGTTCACTGGGCTTATGTAAGCTCTGCCGCACCTTTTCTTTCCTGCGGCAGGTATCTAAGCTAGGAGCTGGGGTTGCTTTCAGGCTATGAGTGCTGAGTGTAGACTTACCCTAGAGATCTTAGTTTTGATATATGAATTGTTTCTTTTTAAGACATTTGTTATTTCGGTTGTTTCGTTTGGATATGTCTGTCCTTTGAGAACTTATGTACCTTAAGTCATGTTGACTTATTTTCCATTGATTATTTATTAAGACTTATGTTTCCTCTGTTATGCTTGTGATATATGATTATGTATGCCTTTGATGTCACACCATATTTGTAATACTTCTACCCTTTTGGGTCGGGGCATTACAACCAAAGGTTTAAATCATCATAGCAAATAAGTATCTAAAGATAACTAATAACCAAGTCTTTCTGAATAAATCAGATAATCACCACACAAGATGTTTAGAACATACACATAATCAAGTTAACAATTGTCTTAAATCATATTTAGCTATCTAGCTAATTTCTCTCCTAAGTTTTCACTTCTTCTTCTTGCTAAAAACTCCTTTTAGTGCCTTTCCAAATGATTTGAATCCTCCACTCATCTCCTCGTGCATTTGTTGCGTTTGGTTGAGCAAGGTGGTTTGTCGTGTAAAGAGAGTTTCATCGGTTTGTTCGAAAGAGGAAGGTATTTGGTAATTTTGGTAGTTGAGTGAATCAAGAGAGTTAAAATAGGTGGTAGGAGATGGAGTACTTGCTCAAGAAGTTTCGACATCATCATCATCATCATCATCATGTTGATGAGATGACGTACCTTGATGATGAGAGGATGAGGAGGAGACGTGTTGGGAATTACGTTTTCCTAACTTAGTATCGACAGTACAAATAGTTAGTACTGACAGTACAAAATGTTCAGTACTGATCAGTTAGTTAGTACCGATAGTAGAAAATAGTTAGTACTG
>BQNB010001377.1:0-62267 GCA_026074375.1 Tanacetum coccineum | reverse complement strand
ACTTGATTTTAGGTTTGATTTGTGAATCAAATTTGTGATTTATAGATTCGATTCACTATTAAATGATGTTTACTTGTGAATCAAGTCAAAAAATATGAATCAATTTGCTCAAACCAAGATTTCTCAATCTTCTCAAAATAAAAACCTTCTCAATGGAACCGAAACCTATATACATGAATCTGAATCGATTGAGAATGTTTTTATTTTGAGAAGATTAAGAAGGTTTTCAAAAATGATAGATTTTTAACTTTGATTTAAGTTTTTCAAGAGTAAAACTCATTTTAATGTGATTATAATCCAAAATGTGTAAAAAAAATTCGAAACAATGTTAAAAAATCTCTCGATTTTGCGATATAAGTACAATACTGAATTTTCTATACAAATTTAAGGAATCATTACCATAACTCGATTTTAGCTTTGATTTGTGACTCAAATTTGTGATTTATAGATTCGATTCACTATTAAATGATGTTTACTTGTGAATCAAGTCAAATACACACACACACACACACACACATACACACACACACACACACACACACACACACACACATATATATATATATATATATGCCTTAGATACCTCATAAATTTAGAAGACGCAACAAACAGTTAAGCATTCATGTAACAAATAGAAATGGACATAAACCCTGCATGCATAGTATCTATGGCGAGTTCTTGAAGAGATTCTTATAAAATGCAATATAAAATTTGTAGCTTATAACATCTATAAACACAAAGCGGCATTATTTTTTTAGCACTGATAATATCACATGTATGCCCAAACAACGACATTGCTTAGAAGTTATGTCTTCTATGCGACGGGTAAGGGGGGGGGGGTGGGGGGGGGGGGATAGCATACAAGAGTGTTGCTCTTAAAGTAAAGTAGCCAAATATGTCGTTTCATGTCCATTTCTTCTCTAGCATGAGGTACCTTCCATTCAAAATGATAGACAAACGATGCCACCATTAAACTAACCACCCTATGAGCCAAGGGTATTCCAGGACACATTCTTCGCCCGGACTTGAATGGTATAAACTCAAAATGTTGCCCCTTGTAGTCAAGGTCGTTTCCTAGAAACCTCTCTGGCTTGAACATCACAGGATATTCCCAATAACTTGTGTGTTTTTCGGCACAACATATTCACCGAGCTTAACTTCTATTTCAGTTTTGTGAGGCACTAATAGAGGCACAGATAAATGGAGCCGCATTGTTTCTTTAATGACTGCATTCAAATAAGGCAAGTCTAGGATTTTGGCTTCTTGAATTTTACCATCTTCTCCTACTATTGTGGAGACTTCTTCCCGGAGCTTGGAGAACATATCGGGGTTAAGCAGTAATTCCGTCATTGCCCATTCTGTTGTGTTCGAACTCGTTTCTGTTCCTGCTAGGAACAAATCCTGTAATTTAGGCAAAATAATGTTACTCGTGAGTCATCTTAACTAGAAGTTTTCTAGAAGAAAAAACAAAGGTTAGACGATGTAAACCATGGTTTTAACTCTATAACTGTTCTTTTCTGTCATGTGTCCCGAAATAATCATGAAATTGATTAAAAGTACAAATTTAATTGATACAATTACAACAGTATACATTAAAAGTCAATAGGTATTTGCATTAGAATCAGATTGTCAGCTTGTACCTAGTATTTATGGTCAAAATTAATAATGATGTGATATCATAACTTTAAAATATCCAACAAGTCAAAAAGTCTTTTTGTAAGATCGTATTCAGAGCACTAAATTCTGTTTAAGAAGTCACTGTCGACTTTATAGTTGGCTTTGAATTACACGACAAACCACAAATTTCCTTTCTTTTACGACATTACTTGTTTCTAATACACGTACGATGCAAGTAATGAAACAGTTTCCAAAAGATCATTAATTAAGGTATCAAAAGATTTATAACTTTGAAACATTTGAATAATCTCACTAAAAATATGCCCAACTATTTATTTTCATTATCTCTACACTAAATTTGAGGACATTTCATGGTTATACAACTCTACACGTCACAAACATAAGGGTCAAGTATATATAAATATTTTTTATTATAAAGAGATCATGATATTTGTGACGTAATATTAAAGCTTTTCATAAACTTATTGAAAAAAATATTTAAAATTAGTGACGTAATATAAGATGAAAGAATATAAAAATATTTAGAAAGAGAGCATCGAATATACCACAAGTAACGTCTTGATATTGTACCAGAATGAAGTCGGCTTAGTATCTTGACTATAGTCAAGCATCGAATCAACTATCACCGAACCTAGGAAGCTTCGACTCTCGATGTTTCAACCTTGTACATATGAAACCTTCGGTCACGTTATCGAACCAATCATAAGCTGCCTTTGCTTGTCGTCGTATGTTTTGCGGATCCAGTGGTTTCAAAACAGGAAATATATCGGCTATGTTAAACTTCCCGTCAACTTCCATTAATGTCTTAACAGCTGTCTTAAAACCCCCGATATCATCAGATTCATAGGTAGTCACGTTCTGCGATAGACATGTGTTCGACATCTGGTTGAGTGCAACCGCGATTGCCAACTTCCCAATGTCCACGGCTCGTGTTTTCCTCATGCACTCACGAAGAAACTCCAACATCCCATGCACAACCTTTTCACGAAGGTTACGAAGTGAGTCGAGTTTGTGTTGGTGAGTTAAGCACGTGTTGAGTGCTTTTCTTATGGTTCTCCACTCGTTATTTGTTGGAATCCATAGCACTGCCGCGTCGTGGTTGTCTAATGCAGTGACAGCGTCTGGGACGATGCGGCCAGAGCACGCCTCGTCATTTCGTTGGAGGACTTCTCTGGCCGCCATCAGTGTGGACGCTACCACGCTAGTGATGCTACCTTGACGTATGGTCATAAGTGGACCGTGTTTTTTGGAGAGCTTGGCTAGGGACTCGTGGGGTTTGGGTCCGAGGTCAAGGAGGTTACCAATGATGGGGAGGCCAGTAGGACCGGGCGGCATCTTACGTTTACGGTGAGGTTGATGCCATGATTGATGAGGAAGAAGAGGATATTAATAGAAGAGACAAAGAAATTAGAAGGTCCTTGGCTCGTGTGTTTAGTCCAAAGGTGATGGATGGTCTATTTATATTTTTTTTAGGACAAGGGATACACAGAAACATGTATAGTTTATAATTTTTTTCCACATTATATTGTTTATTTTGAATGGGATCTATTTAATGTAAAAATTTTACCTTCTTTACTGTACTATATATGTTGTTAGGAATTTGCGATGCCGTAATTATAATCTCGGTGTTAGACAGAGGAGAGTAAACATTCTATCTTTTGTTTAGTCGCATAGAATTCATACAGATGTAAAAAGTGCATATTAGATTAAAACAAAAGTTTTATTTGTTCGCATATTATTGAAGAGTTATACGAAGCTCATTACGTTATGCTAACTTAGCTAGCAATGCATGTAATATTGTTAGTGGTAAATGTAGTGTACTAGCTAATGTCTTACATTATTTGTGTTGGCTAGGAGCTGCTCGTTATTGAAGTCGGTGGATGCAACGAGTTTGGAAAATATATGCAGACATGGCGGATGGATCCTTCCAATCTTCCATGATGGTAGGGCCGTCTCGTTGATTTTGGTGGCCCTGTGCCACAGTTATAAAGTGGCCCCTTTATATGCGAAATTATTACGTGTGTGAACAAAAATTTTCTAATATTGCAGTGTCATTTCAAGAGCTAATAAGCTATTTTTTATTCATCTTTTTTAATCGCTATAATATTTATTTTCATGTATATTCATTCGTTGAGAAATTAATTGTAAAATTATGATCCTAAAGTGCTAAAATGATTGTCTAATATTAATTACTCATATTTCATAATTTACGCTCTACTTTGAATATTAAGTAAACAAACTATAAATGGTACAAAAAACAAACATTCAAAAAATCTAAAAAAAAATTGCCATAAAATGGGCTAACTAACTTTACTAAATTGGAGGCCCTATATTTTTTTGGGCCCTGTGCACTTGCACCAGGTGCACCTCCTTATAGCCGGCCTTGCATGATGGGTGGATCGTGTTTCAGTGGGACATGGTTTCAGTGAATGAAAACACCAATTGATAAGGAACCAATTAATTAGAGATGGTTATTCTCCTTCTAAACTCACTACTGATTAAGTAAAGCAATACTAGACTTACTGCCATTTTTCTCTTCTATTCCATAAAACCAAAAATAGGAAGGGAATCGGAAACTTACGGAAGAAACAAGTAAACTTCGATTGAAGAAGTCACGGTAGTGGACCACTTCGTGGACCACTTTCTAACGCATAAGACTATAATTCTTGTGTGCATGGAAAGTCAATAAACGTGCATGAGAAACAAATGTAAATAGTGTCAAGTCTTCCTAAAGACTTGGTCTCTTTATTCTTTAAACATGTAACTGAATGAGGCATCGAGTTACGAAGTCGGTTCGGTTTAGCACATGTTGTTAGATTTTAGATATAATTAACAATTAAACATATCACGAGTACGCAGCGAAAAGATCAGACACGTATAGAACTTTTAATTAACAAGGGTTTACGAACTTGCGTACCTTTTAGCAATTAACAAACGACGCCTTAAATTCACGCGTAATCACCAAAGATTAAAAGTATAACCCCTCTAAGTTTACACACACAATACGTTCTTAGCAAATAACGCGTATGCTAGTACTAGTAGTGTTGGAAACCAATCGATACTTCGTCTTTGAATCAATCAAAACACGAATTAATACTTCACGTATGAGTGTTAAACCACAACAAACGAAACACTTGAGGGTGTTCGGTCTCGATCGCACGACAAAAGAGAAAACCGAAACCGTTTTGGGTTATGTAAACCCGGTCGAACAAAGTGCATCAAGAATGGATTTTTTAGGGTTTTTATTTTTCAAGTTATGAGCTCTGAAAACACCCCAAGACCTCCTTTTATAGCCCTTAAGACTTGGAGAGCAAGCAAGTAATCCCACCTCCTCTTGGAGTGGGATATCTGGCCGACTAGGAGTAGCGAAGGGGCAAACACCGCACCCTTCCTTTATTCGGTTTTGCATATAGTCCCTTAACGTTTAATAATTAATATAATTCTAGTTAACATTTAACGATCGTTTGTTTAACGCACTAATTATATATTAAAATTAATATATTTAATACGTTTCTATATATTGCGGGTGCGTCCCTTTAGGCTCGAATAATTCTCGGACTTATAGAAGTTATATTTGTTCATATTCCATCAGCCTCTCAATTGGACCATGTATAAATTATCTTATAACTTTGGTAAGCGTATAGAACACGCCAATGCTCCCAGAAATGTCGGAGGTGGTTTAATAAGACTACGGACATTTGATTAATGATTTACAAAGCCCTTTGTTTTTTTCCGATTCCGTGTTAAAATGGATTGATCTAGTTATTCCATTTTTTAACGATTATGTTTCATCGTATATGTAACTAATCAAGATTACCGAAATTATGAGACATATTACATGAGTTTTCGGTTGGCCATACACATATCTGATTGATTACGTGGGGCCATGGTATCAATCTTCAACTATTGGGAAAGGGGGGGAAAAAAAACAAAAATTAAAAAAATTTTTTTTTCTATATTGTACTACAAGTGCCAAGTCATCATGTTTCAAAATTGCTTCTGAAAATTAGCCCTTATTGTTATCTTTTTGATCAGGATAAATTTGACTAGATCAAGAAGGATTATCCAACATATGCAAGACCTACTTGAATCTCTAGTTAAGGATTTTGTAAATAAAATCTCTTACTGATTTACTTAATGACGAACGAATCCATAAAAGTAGTTTTTTTGTTCTGAGGAAATCCATTATTCCATCTTATGTATATCATGGGAGTTTGGTGGACACGTCCTTAATATTCACCAATATCTCCAATCACTCAGAATTTCTTAATTTAAACATTATTCTTTTATTGTAATCGACCAATGGATTAATTTAGAATAATAAATATTAGCTATGCACGATTTAATCTGCAAATATATGATACAATTTAATGATAAAAATAACCAAATACCAAGTATCATTATCATAATATAAATTGTTCAAACATCACCTTATCCAATTTACTAAAACACAGAACTAATGAAACTAAGAGCGAATCGAAGTCCTATGCTCCTTGATGTTGAGTAAGCTTTCCTTAGATAAAACCTTTGTAATAAGATCAACTAGATTGTCATCTTGTGTGAACTTTAAGGAATCTAATTTTTGCCAGTGCAATACTCTCGCGAACTTTAATGAATATTCTATGTAGTGTTTGAGCCTTTCTGAACTCCCGGTTCGTTAGCAAAATAAAGTGCGGCTGAATTATCGCAAAACATCCTAATAGGTTCGTTTATTGTTGGTACTATACCAAGCCCTGAAATAAACTTCCTAATCCAAACAGCTTCCGAAGCAGCTATGTATTCAGCTTCTGTAGCAGACATTGCAGTAGTACTTTGCTTGGAGCTTTTCCAGTCCACTGCGCCTCCATTCAAAATGAAGACATATCATGTCTGAGATTTTGTATCATCTCTATCAGTCTCAAATCCAGCATCGCAATAGCAATCAACTCGAAGTTCAGCTTCCGGATTTCCACCATAAACCAAGAACATATCTTTAGTATTTCTTAAATACTTAAGAATATTTTTCACAGCAGTCCAGTGAAGTTCACCAAGATTCTGTTGAAACCGGCTTGTTATATTTTATGCGAATGCAACATCAGGTCTAGTGCATCTTACTGCATACGTAATGGAACCCACAGCCGAAGCATAAGGTACATTTTGCATACCTGCACCTTTTAGGTGATTGTAGCACCTTGTGTTTTGTTCATAGTCAAGTCTTTCTTCATGAGGATTTGACCACATTTGGGAATTATCCATTTCTATCTCTTTAAGATCTTATCTCATGTATAAAGCTTTTGACCAAGTCCATTCATCGGTTTGAATATCTCTGTAGATTTTGATTCCAAGAAGAAATGCTGCTTCCCTAATTCCTCATTAGCTTAATCTCTTTTCAAGTAATCTTTGAAACTTTGTAAACATTGGGAATGTTATTTCCCATGTGATTTTTGCATCAACATACAGTTGAGGATTTAACTTTACTCCACTAGCCTTTTGATATACACATGGCTCATCAAGATTTTGAGTAAAAACCAAACTTTTTGATTTCCTCATCAAATCTTTTATTCCAGCTTCTTGATGCTTGCTTAAGACCATAAATGGATCTTTGAAGCTTGCATACTTTTCTGGGATGATTAGGATCAACAAAACCTTCAGGTTGCACCATATAAATGTCTTCATCAAGATAACCATTTAAGAAGGCAGTTTTGACATCCATTTTCCATATCTCATAATCATAGTATGCCGCTATAGATATGAGAATCCTAATAGCTCTAATGTCAGCGGCAGGTGAGAACGTTTCTTCATAATCAACCCCGTAGAGTTGAGTTAACCTTGACTTACAGGAACAAGCTCTATAGGTGTGTATAATGCCTTCCATGTCAGTCCTTTTTCTTAAAAAGCCACTTACTCCCAACAATCTTACAGCCAGAGGAAGGAGACGACCAAGACCTCATACTTATTGTTATCATGGCAATTGTATTTCCGCTTCATAGCATCGACTGATTAGATTCTGAATCTAACAAATTGCAGCATTATAGCCTAGTGGGTGTCATTAGATCCCCTAGACTATGCTCCTCCACTTCTACATTTAGTCATAAACAATCTGGAGCTCGATGTGTCCTTTCAGACCTACGAATCGGAATCACTTCCTCTTGAGGTGGTTCAAAACCTTCAACCCTCCATAGGAATTTCGCTAGTGATTTCAGAAGGTGATGTTCTTATCTTGAATTCTTCAAGGAATCTATGGCCCTTCCATTGATTCTTGAGTTCATGAGATTTTTCTCAAGAACTCGCCTACACTCGCAACAACTATTTTGTTTTCAGGCGGGAAGTAATAAAATGAAAACCCATCGTTTCCTTGGGTATCCTATAAAGATACACTTAACAGATCTTTGTTGGAGTTTGTCAGGCGTATCCGTTTCACAAAGGCCTACAACCCCCAGACTTTAAGTTATAAAGTTAGGAACTTTTCCATACCATAATTCATATGGAGTCTTATCAACCTTCTTTGGTTAGAAGATATTGCGAATGCTTCTTGCAGTCATATTAAGCATAATCCCAAAAGGATAACGGCAGAGTTGTAAGATTCATTATAGATCGAACCATGTCTAACAAAGTATGATTTCTCCTTTCAGACACTCCATTGTGTTGTGGTGTGTATGGAGGAGTAAGCTGTTGGACAATTCCACAAGCTTTAAGATAATCTTTAAACTCTTGGCTTATGTATTCGCCACCTTGATCTGATTCATAAGAATCCTTGGATTGTCTTTCGAGTTGATTTTTACACTTCATTTTAAACACCTTGAATGTTTCAAAGACTTTGTTTTGTTTAAAAGATTACTTAACCTAACGGCTTATAATCATCCTCGTTGAATGTAATGAGTTAAAGCTAGCACATTGTCTTGCACATGTCTAAGTGGACAACACATATCAGTATGTATTATTCCAAGAAGATCAGTCACCCTTTCGGGACGATGTTGAAACGATTTCCTTGTCATCATGCCCGATAAAACAAGTTACACATTGATCAAATGACCTATCATCTGTTGATTTAAAAATCCTCCTTGTTGCTGCTCTTTAAATTCGTTTCTTACTTATATGAGCAAGATGGCAGTGCCATAGATAAGTAGAGTCCAAATTATGTTTGGCTCTTTTAGTGCTAACATTATAAATAGAATTAACATTTGGTATAAGATCATGCATATCAATTTCATAAATGCCATTACTGGGAATAGCATTAAAATAATGAACATTCTTCTTAGAATCTAAAATTCCAAATCCATAAAACATAGTCAAATCTAATTTATACCAAACGGTGAACTGAAATCCAACACTTAGTTATAGAAGTGCGTATGACAATTGTCTAAACCAAAATTACAAGGCCATTAGGCAAAAATAAGTCATATACTTCTAATAGCCTTCTACTTGTGCACGAACACATTGCCTACTTACAAATAGAATGCTCATTGTTAAGCTTTCTTGCTTCTCTAAACCCGTGTTTTGTAATACAAACATGAGTATCACAACCAGTGTCATACACCCAGGATTTATTAGGGAAAACAAATAATTCTATTGTGAAATACCAGAAGAACTGGCAGAGCCAAAACTGCGTCTTTTTCTTTAACAACTCAGCAAGATAACACGCAGTTCCTCTTCCAATGACCCGGGTGCTCTTTAGCATTAGGTTTAGGTTCTTAGGTTTAAGGACATAACTTTTATCTTTGCCCTTGCCTTTTCCTTTACCCTTGCCTTTAGCATTCTGCGATTTTTTATTGGCCTTCTGGATTCTACCACCTTGAATCGCCATAACTTGTGGTGTAAAAGCCTTTTTAGGTAAACCTTTCTCATACTCAATAAGCAGAGCATGTAATTCACCAATTGTCTTCCCCATTTTATGCATATTATAATTTCTCACAAATCCAGCAAAATCACTAGTGAGGCCATTCAAGATCAAGCCAACACTAAGATCCCGTGGGAGCACATAACCAAGACGTTCCAGTTGTTCAACATATCCCTTCATCTTAAGTACATATTAACCAACTGGTTTTCCCTCCTCTTGTTTGCAAGCATGGAAAATTTAGATTAGGTCAAACCTCTCCACTCCAGCTTGTTTCTCAAACATAGATTTAAGCTCCTGAAGCATCTCATAAGGTGAAGAATTTTCAAATTGTCTATGAAGCTCAAGAGTCATACTTCCAAGCATGAGACAAGCCACCTCATTATGAGCATCATATACTGCATTCCATTCTGCCAGCACATTTGCTGCAGAATCAGCTGTAGGAGCAGGGGGAATAGGCTGTTCAATAAAATACATTTTCTTTTCAACTCTCAAGACTAGCTTAAGTTGACAAAACTAGTCATTTAAATTATTTCCAGAAAGTTTTTCTCTTTCAAACATCGACCTGAAAGCCGAATGGTTTATGTTTTGAATAGGATATGCCATCTACAAAACTTAGTTAAAGTTCAAAAATTAGTATTTTTGATACTATTCCTTAAAGAAAATTAACTACCCATGTTTAAATCTATAAACAATTAATTTTCTAAGGCCTAGGACCCAACTTAACATATCACCATCACATCAGTTGATCTGCTAGCAATGGTGTATTCAAAAGGTAATTGCCGATCAATAATTGCCACCGGTGCAATTCCTAGAACATTATGGGACTTACTTTATTACATTAATATACTAGTAAGCATGTTTCATCCCATCTATGCCACGATCTAAGGTCTCACCCATAAATCAATTAAGTCGTCCAATCAAAAACTGTGATTATTTAACACTAACGTCTCACGAAAAAATGTATAATCACCTTGGGATTGCAATCTACATACGTCTCACGTATAGTAAAAGGCAACTGCAAGTGTTCTTACAAATTGGATGGCAACAACTTATTTAAAAGTGTATATTATTTGACATGTCAAATATGTATGAAGAAGCATGCATACATCTTCGTATCATAATTTTAATAAAAACTTTATTGAATTAAGTTACTTATTGCGGTATCATATATATTCTATATATCTAATGTATAAATAGTGTTACCTTTTAAAATTGACGATTCAACGTGTTTCCAAATATAAAGATTAAAGAATGGTCAAAACGTGTATACTGTAGTGATATGCCATGGTTCACGGTAACTCCAATCGAACGTACAAAGAAGCGGAGAATCAGGTCAGCGCGAAGCGTATTAAAAACCTGAATTCTTTAGAAATGTTGACCAATCCGCCTTAAACTTCTCTTATAGTTTGTTCTAGTGGATGAGCCGTACTTCCCATGAGTCCATAGCATCAAGTTTTAACCAATCAAAATAAACTTTAATTTGGAAAACACATTATGAACTATAAATAGTCCATAACAAATCTGATTTCATAATAATTAGTCATGTTTATATTTATTTTCGAAAAACCCTTTTATTTTCTCATAAGTCCAATACTTAAAATAAAATAATATAAACGTAAAACTAATTCACATAACAATTATTCAAATACATACCACATAGCACATAAATTAACTTTTAGGTCCCATTAAAACATGCCAAGGTCTTCCCTAGCTTTTAAAGACGTGGATCGAAAACACATAAATTTAGTGTTCTATGTTATAGGTCTTAATCATCATATTTGCGTAATAATTTTAACAATTAACAGGATTAATATCATATATCGCCTTCACGATAAATTGCATGTATTTATCATAGATGCCAAATTAACAATTAATCTAACATAAAACCGGATCAAATAACAATTTAAACACATCATACAACCTAGAAATCGTCTAATCAATTTTAATAACCAATAAAAATGGGATCTTGATGCATAAAGATCGAATCTTGATGCATAAAATGCCCAGAGGGCTTAAAAAAATTTAATCAAGAACCCTAATTTGTTTGTCCAATTTTATTCTTGTAATTACAAATTCATATACAATGGCTTGTGATGCCATTGTTAGGTTTTTAGAACTAATAACCATTGTATCACGAGTACGCAGCAGAAAGATAACACGTATAGAACTTATAATTAACAAGATTGAAGTGTATACCTTATGCACGAAACGATACACCGCTATAATAGGTAACCGTTAACACCGTCTTTAATATACGTGTATGTATAACACCACGCGTAACCATGAGGATCAAATAATAATCCCTCTACTTCGTTACACACAATATGTTCTAAGCAAATGATGAAGTATGCTAGTACTAGTAGCGTTTATCTTAAATGATTACCAAAACTTTGACAATCAACTAAACCGAATGACCCTTGTGTAATTTAGGGTCGAACCACCAAACGAACAAAACCCTATGTGGATTTTTCTATGATCGAACAAAGGAGGAAGCTAGAAATGATTTTTGGGTATTGATTTCAAGCCATGTCAAAACAATGAGAACCAAGCCACTATTTATAACCCTTTGAACTTGGCATGCAATTTAAGTTTCTTGGCATGCAAGTTAAACTTCTTGGCATGCAAGTGAACTTCCCACCTAGACAAAGCCTTGGAGTGCAAGTCAATCACTTTGTAACTTGGCATGCAACTTAAACTTCCTTTTCCGGTTTTAACATATTAGTCACTCACGTTTAACTTTTAAACGTTCAACTAATATTAATACGTGTTAACATTTAACGATCGTTTGTTAAACACTTAATATATTACTTTAATATATTTACTCGTTATTCTACATATAAATATATGCGTCCTCGTAGGCTCGAAAACGTTTCTGGACATATATTAATTATACATGTTCATAATCCAACACTTTCTTTCTTATTTGTGCCATAAATATCTGCGAGCATTTCCAACGATATATATATATAGTTTTGTTTTCAACCATGCAGCTTGGTGTTCTAGATTAAAAAGGTTAGAAGCTTCCAAGTTTGTGCTTATTAAATGCTTGTTAAGCTAAAAAAAGGATTAGTGCATGCGTTTGATTTGGTACATGTCAAGTTTACAATCATCACATCAGTTCAACAAATTGCTTTACAATTAATCCAAATTAATAACATCAGGGTAACTTAGTGGGGCAACCTTCGTATCTTCATGTTTTGCATATGACGTGCAATGTTACTGGCCTAATGACGCTTGTGATTAGCAAATTACCAAGTGATTAATATTTGTTCTTATATGAGAATATGCTAATTTTGAATACCAAGTGAGAATACTACCAAAACAAAACTAAGCGTTGATCAACAATAAATAAATAGAAATAATTTCCTAAAAAAATAAACTATAAAAAGTCTAATCACCTTCGGTTTAAGCACTGCGAGATCCCACATTTTAGGTGACAGCTCATCATCTGCTAAATGGTCATCCACAATATGTTTTGTTCCACGTCGTCGGCCAAATCGAAAACACATATCTGAATACCTCTTGTTAAACAAACCTTCAAATTGTGAAAATCTAATAAAATGACCCCCTTCGACACAACCCAAGCTCACATGTACATTATCCATCCCTATTACAACCCGAGCCCACGATGGCCATTTGCTACTGTTATATAATGTATCATCTTTAAGAAGAGTTAAACTATATGGAATTATAAAATGAGTTTCTACTATCATATTAACCATATGTATATCACTAGAAAAGTCTATCATTATAAATTAGCCTAAAATAAACAAACCTCTTTATCACAGTGAAATTTAGGCATGAAGACAACGTCAAATCAAACAATCTATAAGCCGGTCTATCTATAGCATTGACATAATCTATTTTATCGTAATGTAAACCAAAGCTCGGCCAATCAACTATGTGTACTATAGGATCTGACTTTTATGCTATTCAGATGCAATGGGAGTGTTACCTTACTCGAAAATGAAAACTTCCTACTCCTGTTCACCTACGATGACCAGGTTTATTTGTGTACCATCTGTTCATTTGCTACATATGGAAAGTCATACAACTAAAGAGGGCCATATATCTCATGAAGGTGAAAAAAGGCGATAAATGTGTAAATAAGCTAATCCAAGCACCCCCTTAACCTGAGTTCCATAAAACTATAAGATTAGGGTTAATATAAGCTAACAGTCAATATTTTTTTCAAATAATGTTAGAGTTTTTATGGTTACAGTAGAGTATTTCCACAATATTATTTAGATTAGACACTTTAATTCAGTTTGTCTTAGTAGACTGAAGCAAAAGAAGAGGCTGAATGTGAAACAAAACGCGAAACTGAAACTGCATCAGTTGAGAATGATGAAAAGATTAACACTCAAGCTGCATTTGTTGAACTTTCTCAAGGTGAAGTGAACACTTTGGATTTGGACATGTCATAGGTTTATGATCAGTTCAAAATGTTTTAAATTTATTTATAATGGGTCAAGCAGACAAAAGTATGTTCTTACTAATACTGTAACTTAATGCGATCCTATTTGACACTAATTACTTATAAAAATTGATTTAAACATGGCACAAATTGCCTGGAGTCAACCAAAAGCAACCCATTTTGACCCGAACTCAACCTATTTCAATAGAAGAAGCTAATGTAACATTGTTTGGATTTTCATATGCCACAACTAATGGGACCTTAAAATTCATATAAACTGGGAGATTGAAACAAAATTAGCGTGCCACGCATTATACATCCAAACTGTGTAGTACTTATGGAAAATACTCGCACACGATTTTTGCCTCAGCCTAAGGGAGATTAACAACAAGACATTCGTGAAGCATGCATGCATACGTCCATAGCATAACATACTTTACTGGAAATTAACACATGTAGCTGCTTAAGCGTGCTCATTTATCTAATATCTTACATCTATACACAACTTCAAGTGCTTTATTTTTTTATGCATAGACTTTGTTAGCACTAAGTCTTGAAGCCATAAATATTATTTGTTTACAGTTTTAGAATACATATTATAATTATTGGATAAAACCATACCACCAAAGCGGCATTCAGTTCGGGCTCCTTGCAATCCCGTATCTGATGACTCAAGCTTTTGTTTTGTCGATGTGGGTGGACGGATGCTGCTGTCAGTTGAGGGTTTCTTGCGGTCCTTGAGTAATGTCTTTCTAGTTTCACATTCTATGTAGGTTCTGGCAAGCGTAATAAATTTAAGTCGAAACACATAATTAGAAAAATATATTTTCTAACATGTTTGTGGGTAATGAAATTGGTACTTTACCTGGTCCAAGACCCTGAGTACAATACAATCCATAATAGTAATAGGCTTGAAAAATTGCCATTGCACATGGTGCTTCAAGTCCTGATTCATGCACGACAAATGAACGAAACCAAATTTTAACATGATAGTAACTACAAATATCCTAAAATACCTTGGGGGCCTCTTTTAAAGGAAGTCATGGACATGCGCCAATGAAGGTTTGAAGAGACCGAGCATGGCTGCTAAGGCTTCTTCAAAAGGGTCTGACCCACCCATTGCTCTGTAATCTAACAATAATTGATATAAACAATTAAAAATAGAAAATGAAAACAATTTTTTTATACTGAGTGCACACCTAGCGGTCTGTTTAAGTAAAATCTCATGTTGGATAGGATGAGCATCTCAGCCCTTTATTAGAAGGTTCCTTGCGTATCTGTGAATAAGAAAGAAAGACACGTCAGCCTCACCCCGGGAGTGATCCTAGGACCAAACTCGGGCGTGAAAGTAAGTATTAGTGAGAGCCAAGAGGGCATAATATAGTGTGTGTGTGTGTGTGATAATGCAGTAAATGATACATGAATAACAGTAAACCAGGGGGTATTTATACTATTTGAGTTACTGTAGCGGTGTACTGTTCCTGACACTTAGGGAATAGGGATGCCAAGCTAAACCTAGCTCTTGTGTCAGGCGGCGGAGCTGCGTGGGAGACATGATCCCGTAACTCCTGGGATGGTGACATTCTTATGAGTGCCCGTTATTGACCGCTGGTCTAAAGAAGTAACCTGGTTCCTTAAACTTGATGTTTTGTCCTTTCTTTGGCCTTCTCGGATATGCCCTTTCTGCATGGTTACGTACCCTTCGGACGCTAGGCCCCTCCGGATATTTAAGCGGAAATGTCCCCCCTAGTATCATTTTATTAGTTGAAAACTAATGAGATGATACTTAAAGAGATTTTTTTAATGCGACAAAGTTCATAATTACAGTAGGTTAGAACTCATAATTACTTATGAGATCTAGAAGGGTGTGATCATGCACGTGTCCATCATCTCCCAATAGACGGTTAAGATCGTGCCACGTTGTGGGTCTGACATGACTCAACGTTTCGTGTCCCACTTTTTCCCTATAAATAGTCAGCCCCTCGTATTTTACTGCTTATTTTACTTCTCTTGAACGTCCTCTCGAGATCTTCGACTTGACATCTTTTAGGTATATATTCCGTCCTTGTTTATCTTTTAGTATTACTCGTTCCCTTTAGTATCTTTGACAAAATGTCTGAGGAGGATCAAACTGCTGATGTTGTGGTACTGCCTAAGTTTGACATGCCATCCTATGAGTCCACCATGTCTGCCAAGGATGTTAAGTGTCTTGCAATCTGACACGGCATCCCCTTAGATTTGCACCCTTGTGCTCTTACCGAAGGGTGGACCATGGACCAATTACCAGATGACATGATTGGCTTATACGAACAATACTTTGAGTTTTCGGGGATAAGGGTGCCTTTTTCTACCCTCCTATTAGTCGTTATCAAGCATTTTTGCATACATATTTCCCAGCTTGTGCCGTTAGGATTGAACCGACTAACCATGTTTGAACTATATTGCCGGAGTCTGGATAATGTACCTTCCGTGAATTTATTTCGTGTTTTCTACAAAGTTAGTAAGCAGAGGCACTGGTTCTCTTTTGAGAAAAGAGTTTGTAAGGGTGCTAGCGGTAAAGTGTTTCGAGAGACCTTTTCTGGACTAAAAGGGTGGAAAAGAATATTTTTCTTTTTAGATAGGAGAGCCATTCTAGATGTCATGGCATAGAGGCATCATGACTCCGACGTCAATGACCTCGTTCTGAAGGATGGCTTTAATGTATTAGACGTGCAAGCCTTAACCGAAAGTTTCATAGATCTTTGACCCGTATCTTCCGGACTTATTTTCAAAGGGGGTTAGCTACTGCATGGGACTTCCCTGGTTTTCATCTTATTTTCAAAGATACCGGGGGGAATGGTAATGCCTTATAATTTTATCCTTATGTGTAAGACCGCTTCGGCATTTCTTAATACTTTGTTGTTTCCTTTTGTAGTGGTCACGATGTCTGAGTATTTGCGTTTCCCCTTTTTTTCGGGTCGTCTATTGAGAAAGGGCATGCCCTCTTCAACCAAGATCTGGTTGCATAGCATACCATACCTCCCCTTCTAGTGGATCAATCTATTCCATACAAGACGGATCATCAAAAGGAGGTCGAGGTGGAAGACCCTAAAATTGTTGCTACTAGAGAAAGGAAAGCCCGAGTTGCTGCCAAAAAGAAAGGAGATAAGAAGAGGGATGGGGACGCAGGAGAGGGCTCCCGTCCCAAGGTTAAGAGGAAAAAGGTTCCTGCTGCCCGGAGAGACGGTTCAGCCGCGTCTGAGCATGTTTCGTCTCCGGAACCTATCCGGACGGTAGACCCTACCAGGCATGACGTGAGGAATCCTCCTTCAACTGGTGTCGGAACCGCTGAGTCTCTTGAGGATCATTCATTTCATATTCCTCCTCATGACTCCGCCAATGATTCTGTTCACAATAATACTAAGGTCGATGATGACAACGACGATGAAACAAACAACCTTCAGTTGGGATCTTTTGCTGATTAAACTAGGAAAGATTTGAATGCTGATAAGACCGAGGTATTCTTATCCTCTCCGGCCAGTCATTCTGCCCCTCATAGCCTTGCTGCTAAAGAAATTTCTTCTACCTCGAAAACTATTTTGTAAGGTACGTCCTGCTTTGGACCGCAACATTTTTTTTCTTTTTTATTTGTAGATTTGCCTGATTTTGTTTCTTTTACCTCGTAGGTATACATGTTGAGGAAGGTGAGTCCTCCCGTTCTCAGGCCCTGTATGTGCCGGACTGGACCATTCCATGGATGTGTCGCGTAGACACCCGCATGTGGTGTCAGGAACTCATGGTTCATTTGGCACCTGCGGCGGCCCAAGAAGAATCCAATGCCTTGACCAATGCTGTTGCTCTTGAGAGGGCCTAGTTTACTTTGGCTCGAGGAGCCCTGGCTCAAACTGATAATCTTAAGAGGTTCGAGAATCTCCGAGATGGCTATGATAAGCTTGCTGAGGCCCATGCGGAGTGTGAAGTGACAGTTTAGAAGTTGGTTACCGCTAAAGTGGATTTGGAACTCAATGCTAAGCTTTATAATGACATGGCCAGCCGGTATAAGAAGGTGAAAGAGGAGCACGAGGGTTGTGCTAACAAAATTAAGTGTTGGAAGAAGAGAGAAATGAACTATCCCATATCAACAAAGATCAAACTCTCCATATTAAGGAGTTGGAAGCCAAATTGGCTAAGAAGGACTCTGCTCTTGTGTACGCCGAAAGGATATCAGCTGAGAGGGGTGAGGAGAAAGAGAAGCTTGTCACTCAGCTGGGTCGGACGGAGATGAAGAAATTTGACTGTGTCCGCAAGCTTCTCCCAACAGTGGTTGGGCGTCTCTTTTGTCGAAGCCCTTTAATATGGCCATTTAAGCCAGATGGGGTAAGGGGTTGGCTGAGGGACGGTCTAAGAATGACATCATGGATGCCTTGCTAAGGTTTGAGGATTTCGAACCTTATTCTGATAATAAATTATACTCTATGTATGACAAGCTGTTCAAGATGTTGTATCCTTACATTGAAAAGATTGCTCGTGGCTTTCGTCATTCAGCAGCCGAGCTGCTTAAAGTCCATCCCGATCCTCATCCCCCGAGTCAAGCTCCTGCTGCTATAATTGTAAGGGTTCTTGACCAGACTTCTGCACCCTCAAGTAAAGCTTATGCAGTGTAATCCGTGTGACTTGTCTAAACGTTTGAACTTTGTTGATATAATAAGCGCCCATGTCTTATTTTGTATTAAGATATTTAGTAATTAGCTAGATTTGTTTTGGAAATGACCAAGTTTATTTTGCATTTTATATTGTTTAGTATTGATGCGGCAATGTTGCCCTCCGGAGTTTATATTGTCTATTGTCTTAGACTTGTAGCCTTCGTATGTCCAAAGGACTTTGGCGCTGTGCACCCTGACTTTTCCCTGCGACCTGTGGCTCGTGGGGTATGTAATGTATTTTGTCGCCATGCACTCTGGCTCATCCCTTTGACTCATGGCCGATGAGGTATGTAATGCCTTTCGGCGCTATGCACACTGGCTCATCCCTTTGACTTGTAGTCTGTAGGGTATATATAAAAGCTGCTTCCCTCAAATCATACATGCAAAACACTTTCCAAGTATCCATTACACTTTGTAAACTTGTAATGTGAGTTTCCATCCCATGATGATTATGTCCCATCAACATACAAGGATGAGGAATGTAAACATTACAACCCCACTAGCCTTTTGATATACACATGGCTCATCAAGATTTTGATCAAAACCAAACCTTCTGATTTCTTTATTAAATCTTTTATTCCAGCTTTTTGATGCTTGCTTAAGACCATAAATGAATCTTTGAAGCTTGCATACTTTTCTAGGATGATTAGATTCAACAAAAACCTTCAAGTTGTACCATATAAAATGGTCTTCATCAATGTAACCATTTAAGAAGGCAGTTTTTGACTCCATTGCCATATCTCATAATCATAGAACGCCGCTATAGATATGAAAATCCTAATAGCTCTAATGTCAGCGACGGGTGAGAACGTTTCTTCATAATCAACCCCGTAGAGTTGAGTATAACCCTTTGCTACAAGACGAGCTTTATAGGTGTGTACAATACCATCTATGTCAGTCTTTTTCTTAAAAATCCACTTACTCCCAACAGTCTTACAACTAGAGGAAGATCGACCAAGACCCATACCATATTGTCTATCATGGATTGTATTTCTGCTTCATTAGCATCGATCCACTATTAGATTCCAGAATCCTAACTATCGCGGCTTATAGTTAGTAGTGGGTTCACTTATGATCCCCTCCCTAGACTATGCTCCACCGCTTCTTACATTAGACATAAACGATCTGAGGCTCGATGTGTCCTTTCGGACCTACGAACCGGAATCACTTCCTCTTGAGGTGGTTCAAAACCTTCAACCTCTATAGGAATTTTGCTAGTGATTTCAGAAGGTGATGTATCTTCATCTTGAATTTCTTCAAGATCCATGGCCCTCCCACTGTTTTGCCCACTTTTATATAATTATTGCATTATTTGGTACTTAATTGCTTTAAAGCTGATAAATGCAGTAATTCAGGAGTGTTTTGTGAAGATAAGCAAAAAGGCGCATAATTTAGAGCTAAAACGATGATATTTGAAGATTGCTGAAATTTCACCAATACGCCATATCCAACTAAATAGATACGGCGTATATGTGCCAAGACTTCACAAGAAAACGCGTTTGACCAATTCCTAATACGGCGTATTCACTCTGTCTACATACGTCGTATCCATGAAGATAACTATTCGAAGATACAGTAAATCAAGTAAATTAGGAATGATATCAAAGATTAATTACGAACGTAGCGCGCACTCCAAGGAATCCAGCCCAATACGCCATATCGACCTTACTGGATACGACGTATCGAGTCTTTATCAGACACTATAAATAGAAGACTCAAAAACGAGTTTTTAGTGTGCAATATCATATTCTTTATACCATACTCATTGAAGATGAATTTTAGAAGAGAAGATCAGCCACCAAGGTCAAGCATTGATCACGACTCCATAGAAGACATCGTGTAATTTTTACTCTCTTAATCGTTCGATTTTAATTGTTTGATTATGCGTGTATAATTATAACGGTTCTGGGCTAATACCCTTGGGTATTAGCCATTTTAATGAAAGTTTAATGTTTGGTTTGTTTTAAAATCGATTTCTTAATTTATCGTTGATTGTTTAATTATGTTTATCACTTTATACTTGTCTATGTGTTTGAATATGCGACCTATCATTCAACTGGATCTAGTGATACGGACCAAGTAATCTAGATATCGGGATAGCTCTCCATATCGTGTTTCATATTAATGAACCAATAGGATCACAAATAACGTTTTGTCTTTATCTTTTGATTTTGAGCTTAGTTGGACCGATAGGTGACCCGTTTATGTTTCAGCAATCATGCTCTTAATTAACTGATAAAGATTGGAATAGTGGACTACCAGTATATAAAACACCGTCAAACAATAAGTGGGTAAAGTCCCGTTAGGCTAGGGTTTTAACAGGATCACCACTGCTTTAATTCTCTAAGATAGATTATAATTAAACTAAAGGATGCTTTATGCGGACGCGTTAATTGTGACATGATTAATTGTTTCTAGGTCTTAGGATGATGTCCCGCCTAAGTCTTAAGAATGATATGCCGCTTTGAGATAAGTAAATCATTGCACTAAAACAAACAAACCAGCATTTAACCGGATTTAATATGGCTAATATAGTTTTCTATCATTTGGCTTGTACCGCTTTTCTATCTTCTATCTTTCTTCTTTTATGTTTATTGTGTATTGAATTGGTATTTGTTTCCATAAAAACTGTGCCAGTCTCTCAGGCTGAAAACCTCCCATATCATTAGACAACGTACATAGCACAGGTTTAACCAGTAAATAGACTAATTAAAATACTGATAGAATATAGGATTAATATTCCACTCTTAGTGTTCGACACCCTACTTACCGTTAACTCCATCTTGTCTGGGTACACTGCTCGTTAAAGTGTTGTTTTAGGTTTGTCGGCTAAATATAAATTTAAAACTTGATAATCAATAATTGACCCTACACGACAGCACATCAAACACACATGTCTATTCCGTCGTTACGGCAGTTTATGTGTGCTTCAGCTGCCTTGTTGGTGTGGTACTATCGGTGAAATATTGTTTGAATGATTAACCCTTAGCCTTATATAAAACCCAATTTAACTTTTGACTTGTTTCTCCTTAGCTCTAGTGGTGGAGATGTGTATCCTTGCCAAGCTTATGATACGAAGCTAATCACGACCGAGCAATTAAGTTTACCACTTAAATGTTGCACCCTAGATTAGTTGAGTGATCTAAGTGATTTCATTTCCATATTTCATGAGGTGCTTGGTCTTGTATAGGTGATTAAAACGAAAGAAGTGCTTAAACGGAAAAATCCTTAACTTCGGTCGGGATACATTTTCAATAAAATCTAGAGTCTACTTGAGGACAAGTAGGATTCAAGTGGGAGGATATTTGGTGACATCAAATAATAACGTCACATTTATATCATCATTTATCCTGAATAAGTTACCCTTATTTATATAATTATTGTAGAATTTGTACTTAATTGCTTAAAAGTGTTATTTGCAGTAATTGAGGAGTGATTTGTGAAGACATTCTAAAAGGTGCATATTTTGGAGCTAAAATGAAGACATTTGAAGATATCCTATTTCTGACCAATACGCCGTATCCAATTCCCAATACGTCTTCACAAGAAAACGCGTTCAACCAATTCCCAATACGGTGTATTCACCTTCTGCCATACGTCATATCCATCAAGATAACTATTCAGAGATACGAAGATAATTATATTTTAGGAATGTATATCATATTGATCTTAAACTTTGCGCGCACTCCAAGAGATACACCCTAATACGACGTATTGGCCTAACCCAATACGTTGTATCCATCCTTTTTTAGAGGCTATAAATAAAAGACTCAAAAATGAGTTTTCGGTGTGCAAAATCATATTCTTCATACCATACACATAAAAGATAATTTTCTGAAGAAAAGAAGAGCAACAAAGGTCAAGCATCGATCACAATTCTACAGAAGACACCGTGTAATTTCCTTACTCTTGTAATCATTTAATTTTTAGTATCGTTCGGTAAAACGTTTAGTTTTCCTTGGTTATTTGATCACGCTTGTATAAATACAATAGTTATGGGTTAACCTTGGGTATTAGCCATCTTAATGGAGATTTAATGTTTGGTTTGTTTTAAAATCGATTTACTTAATTTATCGTTGAGAGTTTAATTATGTATATCACATGATACTTGTTTACGTGTTTGAATATGCGACCTATCATTCAACTGGGTCTAGTGACGCCTAACAAGTGAGCTAGATACTGGGATAGCTCTCCATATCGTGTTTTGTATTACTAGACCAATAGGATCACAAATAACGTTCTGTCTTTGTCTTTAAATTAAGAGCTTAGTTGGACCGACAGGTGACCCGTAATGTTTTAACAAGTATGTTCTTGATTAATTGATAGAGATTTGAATAGTGGACTACCAGTATATAAAATACCGTCAAACAGTAAGTGGGTAAAGTCTCGATGGGCTAGGGTTTATCAAGATCACCATTGCTATAATCCCTAGATAGATTATAATTAAACCAAAAGGATGCTTTATGTGGATACGTTAATTGTGACAGGATTCAACGTGTCTAGGTCTTAGGATGATGTCCCGCCTAAGTCTTAAGAATAATATGCCACTTCGAGATAAGAAATCATTGCACTAAATAAACAAACCAGCATTTAATCAAATTTAATATGGCTAATACAGTTTTCTATTATTTGGCTTGTACCGCGCTTTTATCTTCTGATTGTTTTCTTGCATGTTTATTGTGTTTAGAATTGATTTTTGTCACCATAAAACCTGTGCCAGTCTCTCAGGCTGAAAACCCCCCATCTATCATTAGAAGCGTATATAGCATAGGTTTAACAAGTAATTAGAATTAACTTAACTAGAGTAATTAAAATACTGATAGATTATAAGGTTAACGACTTCTCTCTTAGTGTTTGACACCCTACTTACCACGAAACTCCACCCGATCGGATACACTGCCCGTTAAAATGTTGTTTTAGGATAAGTCGGCTAAATATAAATTTAAAACTTGGTAATCAATAAATTGACCCTACACGATAGCATATCAATAACCCTAATGGACCCAAAGCCCAAAGACCGGACTTGGGGCAACTTATTTTATTGGCTAATACTCCCTCGCAGTCCGAGCGGCGAAATCACGAAAACTCGAGACTGGAAAAGAAAACATGAAACATTAAAGCTAATTAAAAACTTACTTGCAGCAAGGAATCTTCATATGGTACAAGTACAACAGAAGCGTCACACACGAACACAAATAGTTGTTGAAAAAATTCATCAAACAAATTATCAAACTTGAGAGTTACAAACTGATAAACCTGGATAAACCAATTTTTATTTTATTTTATACCAGATAACCCAAAGTATCCATTTTTTGGGATAACCCAAAGTATCCTTGTTTATCCACATACGGGATAACCCAAAGTATCCCTTTTTGCGGATAACCCAAATTATCCATTTTTTCACGGGATAACCCAAAGTATCCCTTATTGCGGATAACCCAAAGTATCGTTTTTTTCATACGGGATAAACCAAAGTATCCCGGACCAGGATAAACCAAGGTATCCTACAAGAGAATAAACCAATGTATTATCCACCTGAATTTTTTTTATATAAACAAATGGATAATACCACATTCTGCCAATCTTGAAGCATATACGCAATTTGAACTCTATACCCTCAAGTATCACAAGACCAATCGATTGCTAGTGTTGAATTATGACAAGGATGAGGTGGGAAAAATGATTAATAATTAAGGGTAAGGTTTAGTGGGGAACGATAGAAAAAAATAGGGTTAAACAATGTTGAACAATAAAATCCCTATGGGCAATACTTTATTATTCATCACTATTTATAAATTACAAAGTTAGCACTAAATATAACTCTAATGGACCCAAAGCCCGCAGACCGGACTTGAGCCAACTAATTTATTAGCTAATAATATATAGTGATTTGTCTTTTACGTCGGCGCACATCGACTCGGCAGTTGATGGCGGTGTGGTGGCGAGCATCCGGCGAAGGTTTCCGCCGTTACACTTTATGCTATTACTGTTGGGATTTAGATCTAATTAACCATTAAACTTATCACGAGTACGCAGCGAAAAGATCAAACACATACAGAACTTATAATTAACAAGGGATTGAAGATGTGTACCTTTTAGCAAGAAACGTTACACTGCTTTAGCAATAAACGTTATACCGTCTTCAATATATGCATGTGTATAACATCACGCGAAACCACCAAGGATCAAAAGAATAATCTCTCTAAGTTTACACACACAATACGTTCTTAGCAAACAACGTGTATGCTAGTACTAGTAGTGTTTAACCAAACGATATACCGAATCTTGACAATCAACCAAACGGAGAACCCCTTTTGATTTCTAATGGGTCGAACCAAAAACAAAATCAAAAACCTATGTGGTTTTATATTCGGTCGAGCAAAACCAAAAACCCGAACCCTTTGTGGGTTTTTCATCGCACAAACAACGAAGAAGAAAAACTGAAACCCTTTGGTGGGTTTGAAGTCGGTCGAACACAAAGAAAGACAATGGAGAGATTTAGGGATTTTAGGGATTAAAGTTATGAGCTCTCAAGGACCCTAAGACCTGCTTATATACTCCTCTCAACTTGGCGTTCAAGAAAAGTCCCCCATCTCCTCATAAAGAGGTGGTTCGACCGACTATAAGGAAAAAGGGGCAAACCGAACCCTTCCTTTATTCTATTTTTGCATATTAGTCCCTTAAACCTTTTAACGACTGATATTTGTTTACGTTAACCATTTAACGATCGTTTTTTTAAACACTAATTAATATATTACAATAATATATTAAATACGTTGTTATACATATTAACGTGTGCGTCCCCTTAGGCTCGAATAAATTCATGGACATATATAATTTATATTTATTCATAATCCAACAGCTCCTACTTGGACATGTATAAGTTATACAATAACATTGGTAAGCGTCTAGCAACACGCCAATGCTCCCAGAAATATCCGAGTGTGGTTTCATAAAGACACGGACAAATGATTTATGAATTTACAATCCCTTTGTTTCTGATACCGTGTTAAAAATGGATATGGATCAATGTCATTCCATTATTTAATGATTCTGTTTCTCGTATATGTAACTAATCAAGATTACCGAAAATCAATGAGACATATCTACATGAGTTTTTGGGTACGGCCATACACATATCTGATTAATTCTACGAGGGGCCTAGTGGCATTATTCTTCAACTATTGAAGGAACAAATTCTATATTAACTACAAGTGCCAAGTCATCATTTTTCAAAATCACTTCTGAAATAGCCCTTATTAGTTATCTATTTTTCAGGATAACTTATACAAGATCAAGAAGGATTATCCATATATGCAAGACCTACTTGTATCTCAAGTCTAAGGATTTTATAAATAAAAATCACTTACAAGGTTTACTTGATGACGACGATCCATAAAGTAATATCCTTGTGTTGGAAAAATCCAATATTCATCTTATGAATATCATGTGAGTTTGGTGGACACATCCTTAATATCTACAATATCACCAATCACTCAGAATTGTCTTAATTTCAATATTACAATACCAGTGTTAAGTTTCTTAATCATATTGTTTTGTGTTCAAAAAGTTCTCATCACAGCTTACTCATAGGCTGTTTTCATTAAGTGAAAGTAAAAAGTTAAGTAGTTAAGGGAAAATCATAAGTATCACTCTCAAATATACCACAGCTTATGTCATGGATGATAAGCCATTCTGGAAGGGCTTATGGACTCTCACTAGCTTGTTATAATACAATCTAGAGTCTTGTAGATTCTCTGTTTGACCCTGTTTTGAGCAAGGGTTTGTAAGTTTTCACTTTTTCCTTGCGTTTTTCTTATTTCTGCAGAACTGTTTTTAAAGTGCTATTTTGCTCATTTTTTGGCTAGTTGAAAAAGTGTTGTATTACTTATTTTGCTTAGTACTGTAAGTTTAACCTTTGTAAAACATTTAGTTATAACTTTAATACTGCTAGTTGACTTTTTGAGCAGTAACTAACTTAAAAGCAACCAGTACTAACTCCAAGTTAGTACTAATCCACAGTTCATTTTTTTGATTTTTAAAGTACACATACTAACTATACAACTAACAAGGTATTAACTTACACTAGCAGTACAAACTCAAAGTTAGTACTGTCAGTTTCAAACTGTTAGAAAACTGTTTGTCTCATTTT
This sequence comes from Tanacetum coccineum, assembly GCA_026074375.1. Classification (NCBI taxonomy): domain Eukaryota; kingdom Viridiplantae; phylum Streptophyta; class Magnoliopsida; order Asterales; family Asteraceae; genus Tanacetum; species Tanacetum coccineum. The sequence goes on along the minus strand of BQNB010001377.1, from coordinate 35,562 downwards.
AGCTTATCATCATGTTAAGATTTCCTGTAGCTTATTTAGAGTAGAATAAAAAACCATTTTCCTTTATTTTTGCTTATTTAATTTTCCTTTCCTTTTTAAAGGAATTCTCAACAGATTATCAGTTCTTTAGGTTTTCAAGCTTATTTATCATTATTAGTTTAACTAGTTGCTTATTCCAATTACAAGTGCTTATTAAGGTTATCGGTGAACTTCTGTTATATAAGATTGTTTGCTTATTATATTAATTCTTTAAGTCTTCGTAAGCCGAGCAGTACTAACCTTAAGCATATACAGTAATAACATTAGCGTAGCATGTACTAACTCCTAATTTTAGTACTGGTAGTTAAAACTGTTAGTACTAATGTTAGTACAGTTTATGTTTTTAACCTTGTTAAATTAGCTTAATTGCTTTTTGTAATTGCTTAATTTAGAGGTTATGGTTTAGCACATTTGATTTTTCTTAAGTTTATTTGAGCTTATTTTGTGCCTTCGTTTAAAGTTTAAAAGTGTTATTAGTCATTCCTTAAGGTTTTTTTATCTGTTCCAGATCCTTATTTTTCTTAGCTTGTTTTTATGAGCTGCTCATTGCTTATTTTCCAGTCAGTTTTAGTGCCCAATCATACCTTTGCCATCAAACACAAATCATCAAATCGTTACTACTCTCGAATTCCCATTTCAGCCCGTTTGGACATAACGACCCGGGGACACTCTAAATACTCCTGGCTTCCGGTTTTTCCTTAGTAACGCGATTCTTATCCCTTGCTGTGTAGTTATAGATGTCAAAGTTTATTTATTATATAATAAGGTGTAAAGAAAACGACGACGAACCAATTTTTGGCGCCGCTGAGCCCACTAACAGGGAGGTTGAGAAAAGAATATCGCTACTTATTGACAGATTTATAGTTTTATATCTGTGAAATTTTACTTGTCTACAAAAATTATAAAAAGTACAAAATATTTTTCAGCTTTTCTTTTATTAGTATAAATTATCATCTAAAAACAAAAAAAAAAAAATATAAAAAAATTTTGGCCCACCCGTGGGACATATTTATACATATTTGTATTTGTTTACATATTTGAGGGGTGAGCTCGCGCGTAGTCAATTTTTGGCGCCGTTGCCGGGGATGCCCACGAGTTTGTCAAAAACTGTGACTCGTGCCAACGACAGGGAAAAACTTCGCAACGGGATGAGATGCCTCAAAACTCCATCCAAGTTTGTGAAATCTTTGACGTTTGGGGCATTGACTTTATGGGCCCGTTCCCGTCTTCACGAGGGAACAAATATATTCTCGTGGCCGTTGACTACTTGTCAAAATGGGTTGAAGCGAAAGCGCTCCCCACCAATGATGCCAGAGTCGTTTGCAAATTACTAAAATCTCTCTTCGCCAGATTTGGTGCCCCTCGAGCTATCATAAGTGATCGCGGAACTCATTTCTGCAATGACCAATTTGCAAAGGTCATGCAGAAATATGGAGTCACTCACCGTCTCTCCACCGCATATCACCCACAAACAAGTGGGCAAGTCGAGGTGTCAAATCGTGGTTTGAAACGTATCCTTGAAAGGACCATAGGTGAAAATCGTGCTTCCTGGTCGGACAAACTAGATGATGCACTATGGGCCTTCCGCACAGCTTACAAAACGCCCATCGGGTGTACTCCTTACAAGCTTGTGTATGGAAAGGCATGCCATCTTCCGATCGAGCTTGAGCACAAAGCCTATTGGGCCTTGAAACAAGCAAACTTTGATCTTTCTACTGCGGGTGATCACCGGAAAGTTCAACTCAATGAACTTAACGAACTTCGTGATCATGCCTATGAGAACTCATTGATCTATAAGGAAAAAACAAAGAGAATCCATGACTCCAAGATCAAAAATCGCGTTTTCAACGTCGGTGATCGAGTCCTCCTCTTTAATTCAAGATTGAAGATTTTCTCGGGCAAACTAAAATCCCGTTGGAGTGGACCATTCACCATCACTCAAGTCTTTCCTTACGGCACTGTTGAGCTATCTCAAGCCAACGGGCCGAATTTCAAAGTGAATGGTCATCGTGTTAAGCACTACTTTGGAGGGGACGTACCACAATTGGTAGTCCCGGATCTCCAAACATTCCCTAATGTCCAATAAATTCAGGTGACGGGTCAAGCATAGCGACCTTAAACAAGCGCTTCGTGGGAGGCAACCCATGCTTATCCGTAGTTGTAATTGTATGAATAAGTGTTGTTTGTTGTGTGAGATAGCTTGTCTTTTCTATCACCCGTGTTTCGTGTTGTTGTTGTTTATTGTCCAGGATTGCCCGGATTGTGAAGGCTCTCGTGTTCTCGGTTTTGTCTATTCGATCACTCGAGCTTCAAATCCTCAGCTTCATTTTGGGAATCCCGATATCCTAATCTAATCGACTAACGTTTTATCATTTGGCATACTTCATAAACGGCCTTAGGATAACGTAGTACCCTTCAAAACATCGAGGACGATGTTTAGTACTAGTTTGGGGGGGTATCTTCGATTTGATTGTTGCCTGCAGCATTGTTACCACGTAATCCCGTATTTTCACCAAAATTTTTGCAAAAATACCAAAAAAATGAAAAAATTTAAAAAATTTTCAAAAATAAAATAAGTGTTTTGTCACAGTTTTGACTTTTCTTTTGGGTAGAATGAGAATAATTTTTGACTCGATCGGGCGTATTGAGCCCTAGCTAGTTCCTTCAGGCCGAGCTTTCACGAATTCTATTGCTTTGAATTTTAAAAAGGTGAAGAACAAGAAATGATAGAGTTAAATATAAGTTTATGTGTTAAGCAAGATTCGTCTCAAAACTTATATGAATAACTTGTGTTCTTTTTCTCCCATAAGCTTCTAATCCACCTAATCATACGTGCTTGTTCAACTAAGTCAATCGATGTTTTCAGAAAAAGCTTCAAATTTGTAACTTGATTCTTTAAAAGCAAGGTTTTGAAAGATAAAATGCCAAAGAAGCATGAATGAAGTATGAATGCAAAAATGCACGAATATTGTAATTATGCCAATGAAGCATACATTTGATCATATGGAGCTAGTAAAAGATGTGTCGTGATATCCCACTCCGCTAACCACGAGGTGGGGGTTCAAACTAAGACGTCTTTACTTCTAGGGATTTGGTGTGTTGTGATATCTCACTTGGAAGAAAGGTCTAGGTGAGGGTTCAAACTAAGACACCGATCCTTAGCCATATTAGGAAGAAGGTGTTGATGTGATTTCCCACTACGCTAGCAACGGGGTGGGTTTTCAAACTAAGAACACCGGTCGTTGGTTGTGATATCCTACTAGGGAGCGAGGCCTAGGTAGGTGTTCAAACTAAGCAACACATTCCTAGCTTTAAGAACTTATGAAAATGATAAATATGTTGCAAAAAGTTCTATGGTTTAAAATCAAGTTACAAGTACCTAATAAGTTGTTGCTTTGAGTCGTGATTCATCTTGAATTATGACTATGAAAATAAGTTGATCTATGGTTGAAACGAGCACACACATTCAAATCATATATCCATGTTGGGAGTAAAAAGTTCACAAGTCATAAGTATGAGGGCTTAACATCTAAACTTATATCGACAATGATCTTGTTTAATTGCTTAGCTTAGGACTTGTGAAAAAATCAAAAATCGTGGACTACGATAAAATAATCCGACATGGAACCGTGATTTTCTAGAAACGTTTCTCATTCTATGATCCCATTGTTGATAAATAAAGGAAGTCAAACAAGTTTTTTAAAGTCAAAAAAAAAAATAATAAATAAATAAAATAAATTTAGAGTAGTTGTGTAAATATAAAAATTGGTGAGAACCGGGACTTGTCAAGGCTATTGATTCTTTTATTCCCTTTTATAAACGCTAGCTACTTTCCAAGTATTTATTCGAGGGGATTTGAGATTTTGGTTCTCTCGAGTGCTTAACTTCATAGCATTTGAGTGGGACACGTATCATCTTATTTGGGGATTTGGGTATGTGCTTAATTACACATACCATTTTCCATTAAAAACGGACTTAAATGACTAAAAACGTACCAAAAATACATTGTATTAGTATGTTTGCATTTGTATTGTGCAGAGAAACGGATATCCCACAAAAAGACGAAAAAACCAACAAAAGCTACAAAACCACGGACACGAGATGGAAAAATGTGTGAAGACCGAAAAGGCCCCAAAAAAAAAAAAAAAAAAAAAATCAAAGTCAAGTCAACTCCGAGAAGAAAAAGCATAGAAAAATGTAACTTGAGGGGTCAAAAATGCCAAACCCCTAAGTTATATTATTATATAAACCACAGGGGCTGATTATGCCAATTTGAGAGACTTCATTTATAAAAGAAAGAAAGGGAATGAAAAGTAGAAAGATATGGAGGGGCTTTTCTTGTACACAAACCAAACATTCCCTTAATCATCTTCAACCTCTCTCTGTCACAACCCAACTTGTATAAAACTTTTCCCCCGCCAATACCAAAACCAGCCCGCAATACTCAGTTTTTTGCTCCCATATCTTCTCGCTAGCAAAATCAATCAACAACCTACCAAAACTTTTCATCCATCCACCCTACTAATCCCCCCCCAGCTTTATAAAGTCCATGTGGCAATCCCTCTCCATTCCCCAAAAGCACTTCCGATGGCTGAGATTTTTTCCAAAGAAGCCTTCAAAAGCAATCGAAAGGCGGGGGATTTGCTCTAGATTCACCTCACACAACTAGCACACTTGGTTTTATCTCTCCAAAGAAGCACAAGCTGCAAGATGAAGACTTCGGCTATAAATAGAGCCTTTTGTAAGCCTTTGAGGCATATCTTAGAATCTAGTTTTTAGTTTTTAATCTTAAAAATAATTTAGCTAATTTTCAGTTTGTTTTAAGTCATTACAGCTTTTTACTTTCAGCTTTGTAACACTTTCAAGATTAATGCAAAGTTTGACAGTTTGAAGTCAATTTACAATACCAGAGGTTTAAAGTTTCTTAATCATATTGTTTTTTGTTTCAAAACAATACTCACTCAACAGCTTACTCAATAACTGTTTTCATAAGTAAAGAGAAAAAGTTAAGTAGTTAAGAGAAAATCACAAATACACTCTCAAATATACACAGCTTAATGTAATGGATGATAACCAGTTCTGGATGGCTTAAGGACTCTCACACTTGCCTTTATGCAGCTAGAGCTTGTAGATTCATTGTTTGACCCTGTTTAGAGCAAGGGTGTTTTGTAAGCTATCTCTCTTTACTTATTATTCACACTTTCATGCAGACTGCTTGTTATAAGATTAACACTGCTTAGAAGGCCCAAATGCAGCCTATTTAAGTGCTATCATAATTAAAATTGGCTATACGGTCTTATTTTGTTGATAGATATCTTTTTTTAATTAATTGAAGAACAGATTTTTTAAGGGTATTTTTCAACTAACAGTACTAACCTTAAGTTAGTTCTGCTATTTAACTTTTGAACATCATTAACTTTAACACTACCATGATACTAACTCCAAGTTAGTACAAACTGCTAGTTCATATTCCTTGATTACAAAGGGTAGCAGTACTAACCAACACTAGCAGTACAAACTCAAGTTAAGTCTGGTCAATTAAAACTGTTATACTGACAGGTCCATTTTAGCTTAGTCTACATCACTTATTATTTCCTGCTTGTTTAAGATTTCTTTAGATTTTTTAAGAGTAGATAAAGCTTAGTTAGTTACGGTTTCAGTAGAACTTATTTTGTCCTTTTCAAAATAATTTTAAGAGTTAATCAGTTAGTTTCTAGCTTATGATCTTATAGTCCATTCTGTTGCTTTTAATTCTTAGGCTTAAGTCGTATTTGGGTAGTTAACCTCCAGTTTTAGCTTATTTGCTTATTTCCTGTTTAATTGTGTTATTGTAAGCCTAACAATAGTACTAACCTTAACTTAGCAGTACTAACTTATAACTCAGTACTAACTTTAAGTAGTCCTTGTAGTTAATACTGGGTAGTACAAGATTGTATTACATTATGTGTTTTCTCTTAGTTTAATTTAGCTATTGCAAGCTAATATGCTATTATAGATTTAGATTAGCTAAATTTGTCATGTCTTAGCAAATTAGAAAGCTTATTTGTGCCTTTGCGTAAAAGTATTAAGTGTTTTTGCTATTTCTAGCTTTTATGCTTATTCTAGTTTATGTTCTTGTTTAATATTTATGTGCATTTGCTTTCAGTATTAATTCACAAACATTCCTTGTTACATTCAAACACCAATCATCAATCGTTCTTCGATAATCCATTTCTAGCCTCGTTGGGACATAACGACCCGGGAACACTCTATACTGCTTCTGGTTTTCTTGCTCTCGCGTGATTTCGTCCCTTGGTGTATTTATATCATATATAGATAGGTTTTAAGGGGTGAGCTCGCACGTGACCATTATGCTTAAACCGAGATTGTACAAGACTTATATATCCTTATTTCATGATATTACCAACATCATAACATGTGCGAAAGTGTACAAAATCATAATCACAAGTAAAATTATATTTTTCATGTTCAAAAGTATTCCTAATGGTGATTTCACTACATAAACATCACATATACATATAATCATATAAATGAAAAGTTAAAGGCTTTAGATAACCTTAATGAGATGATGAATGATGATGACCAATAAGTGCTAAACCCTTGTTTAGCCTTTAAACCCAAGATTATAACCAAGAAAACCCTAGCTTCCAAATGAAAACCCTAACTTCTCTTTTCTTGCTTCAACACTTGTAAATAATTAATCAAGGCTTCAAAATACTTTGAGGTATCTTAGATATGATATGAGAGTATAAATGTCAAAGTTATACAAATATTTTATGGATAAGATTAGGGGGGAGTTGAGCCGTGGGTTTAAGACAAAAGGAAAGAATGGTGTGAAGTTTTTCTTTAAAAGTAATTATAGTTATGAGAAAACTAGGACAAAGCATTTTATTTTATACTACAAGGAAATTTCTAGATCCTAGTGAAGTTAAAGACCCTTGACTAGTCCAAGGGGGGGGGGCTGCAAGATGAGAAAAATGGGGAAAAGAAGTCAAGATTTACTATGCAACAAGTTAGTGAGGCCATACCTCTTAATGGTTTGTGTTCTTATTGTCCTCCAAAAGAGGGTGATCAATACCCATGATTAAAGGATCATTGCGCATAAATATATAGTTTAGTACTAGTTATTTACTTGCATAAAAATGGAATAACTTGTTAAAATAAAGAATAGAATGTAAAGATAGTGTTATAATTGAAAGTATACTTTCAAAGTGATATGTCATGGGTTATTTATTGTTAAATTAGGCGTCCATTAGTATAAATAGAAGTAAAGTTTATAAACTTTTTGATCATTGAAAAATAAATCCTAGACATTTTTGAAGCGTAGAAATATTTTTAGTTCCGCGATATGCCTAAACGTACATTAACGAGAAAACGTATAATAACTTACCAACCAATAAAATAAATAAACAAGGATCATAATATTCTCAAAATAATTATTTAGATACTTGATTGATGTAAACGGCTTAAATTGATTGATGCCCTGTTTTAACATGTAAACGCTAATTTTTAGCTACCGATTTAGCTTAACATTTATGATTTAAAGCAAATGCGTACAATACAAAAGGTACATTGTGGATTTATCGACGTCGTCAATGACTTGAAAACACAGGGTGTTATAGACTGTACTCCCAGTCTACCCCTTAAACGAGCCCTGTGGACCTCAAGGCTCCACGATGCATGCACTTACGACGGTGAAGGTCTTGGTGAAGATGTGGAATAATATTCTTCTTGAATTGTCCTTCACGCTCCCAATCGTGAACCTCAGACCTCGTCTTTGGAGTTCCAGTCAACGTATACTAATGGGATCCGACTTCCAGCTTCAACCTTAACTACACGGCCCACAAATTCTAATGGATCCTCAACAAAATGAAGCTTGTCAACATATGAAGTCACATCCAAGCGAACGGCAAATGGTTACGTCGGCATGGACAACTTTTTCAGATTAGAAACATGAAACGTATTATGAACTCTTAATACTTCTCACCTTCTGGAAGTTCAAGCTTGTAAGCAACCTCTCTGACTTTTTCTAACACCTTGAAAGGTCTAACATACCTAGGGTTTAACTTTCCTCGTTTGCCAAAACGTACGACCCCTTTCCAAGGCAAAACTTTAAGCATAACTTTATCCCCGACTTGGAATTCCATTGGTTTACGCTTCAAGTCAGCGTAACTCTTCTGTCGATCACGAGCGGCTTGCATCCTTTGCTTGATCTGGATGATTTTCTCAGTGGTTACTGAATTAGTTCTGGGACCGACGATTGAGCGTCTCAACTTCCAGTCCAACAAACAGGTGGAACGAACACTTTCGACCATAAAGTGCTTCAAATGGTGCCGGCTTGATGCGGCGTGATAGCGATTGTTATATGAAACTCGACTAATGGCACAGGTTAACCCCACCCTTTCCAAGTAATTGCACAAGCACGCAGCATATCCTCGAGTTTGAATGGAACCTCTCGGCTTAGCGTCTGTTTGTGGATGGTACGCAGTACTCATATTCAAATTAGTACCCAAAGCGTTCTGAAGTGACCTCCAGAAATTAGATGCGAATCTCGGGTCACGATCGCAAATGATTGAGATGGGTATTCTGCCGATGTCTCGGCCAACCTCCTTCAGGTACGTACTTGCAAGTTTATCCCAAAGGATCATCTCTCTCATCGTTGAAATCGCAAACCTTAGTGAGCGGTCAAACGATCACACAAATTATGTCATAATATCTTGAGAAATCTTAGGAAGCTTTCGTGACAAAATCCATATGATGTTGACCCACTTCCATTCCGAGTATCTTGGGTTGTACCAACAATCCTGATGGCCTTTGATGTTCGGCCTTGACCAGCACAGGTCAAACACTTTGCTAACATAAGTTGCTATGTCGGCTTTCATGTTGGGCCACCAATAAAGCTTCTTCATGTCTTGTAACATTTGTCGGAACCACGATGAATAAGTATTTGATTTGTGGTACTCGTCATGATTACAGACCATAAACTCCTAACAAGTAGCCTACTTCTGCCATGAGGCATAGATCCATCCGTAACGTGGTTCCAACCTATGTTTTCTCTAATCCGCTTTTGGAAATTAGCATTTTCAATCCAATATTCCCCCCAACGTCTTCACTCTTAATGTTCTCAGTGGTTTTCGCGCTTCATGTCTGAGCATGTTTAAGATCTTTTTGGAAAGATCCGAAGCCTAATAGTCCATGACTAAGGCTCGAACTCTTAACGTGGATCTCGTTCTTTCCTGCTCCAAAGCATCGGCAACGAATTTAGCATTCCCCGAGTGATACCGAATATCGCCAATCATAATCACTACAACTCTAACATCGGCGTTGCCTCATGTTCCAACTCTTTTTGATTCTAAAATAGGGTGCAAACTTTGTGATCGTGAAAACACCGTACACTTAAACTCCATATAAATAATGGTTCTCCAGATCTTGAGAGCGAACCTACTGCACCCCCAAAGGAATTTATTTATATTCCCGCCAAAATTCCCCCAATAAGATGAAAAAAGTTGGTTATAAAAGTTATTATTTAACCACTTTTCCCCTCCCCAAAACCATTAAAAATTATCTTATAAAGGCCATTTTTAGGGACCCCCCGAGGATGCCATTTAAAAAGAAAATCACATTTTCTCTTTGCACATCAACAGCGCCCAAAACCCTTCTTTGAAGCGTCTCAGTTATGCAATGAAATCCTTCGCGATTTCCTTCAGGTAAAAATGCAAGGATTGGTGCACTGCACAACTTTTGCTTCAACAGTTGAAAAGCTTTGCTTCTTGTTTCTCGCGCCCCACTCATACTTGAACCTTCTTTTGAGTAAGCTTTTATAATTGGTTCTTTTGGCGATCTTTTGAAAACCCCCTTCAATAAATCTATCGGTAAATGAACCCAACAAAGAACCTAAAAAATTGACGAAATCTCCGTTGGTTGACTTAGGAAGATGTCCAATCTTTAATGGATTAATCTTATGGCTGGAAAAATTTTCACTATTTTCGCAAAATTCCACGTGTTATTGCAAACCTGAGGAACTTAAAAACTTTGGGAATCCAAAAGTTCACATAATGGAAAACCTTGCATAGCACCTCCTCCTTCTTAAGCAACTCTTTCCTAGGATTAGCTTTAAGGTGTTCTTTCATGTTCTTCCTTGTTCAATTTTTTCTTTGAAAAAAGTTTTATAACCCCATAATTAATCGTCCAATAAAGACATCACGAATTTATCCTACATCGATGTGTTTAGCATACCCGATCATAAAGTCCCCCAAGAATAAGGGCAGGATGCGGATTAATGTCACCCCCCCACAAAAAAAAAAACCCAAAACGGGCCAACTAACTTGGAAACAAAAATGCCCCGTCAAAATGGGGCCCCCCAACCCCACCCTCCCCCCCCCCCCCCGTAAAAAAACGAATTATCCCCCCTTTTGAGAGGACACCCCCCAGTCCCCCCCCCCCATAGTTTTTCGGAAAAAAAAAAAATGGTTTCAACACCCCAACCACCCCCCCCTCCACACCCCCCCACCCCCCCATCATTTTTTTTTTATTTTTAATTATAGTAATTATCCCACATATTTACCCGTTATATTTTTCCCGCCTTCTTCTCGTAACCATCATTTTGGAGAGTGAACCTAACCTTAAGTCCAATTTTCGAGATGACACTCGACCCTGAGCTGATCAAATAAATCATCAATTCTTGGGAGCGGATAACGGTTCTTCACCGTTAGTTTATTTAATTCTCAGTAATCAATGCACATCCGGAATGATCCGTCTTTCTTCTTGACAAACAAGACCAGAGCTCCCCAAGGTAAGGAATTGGGTCTTATGAAGCCTTTTATCGAACAGCTCTTTCAGTTGCTCAGATAACTCTTTCATCTCGGAAGGCGCCAATCGATAAGGTGCCCGTGCTACTGGTGCAGCAACAGGTACCAAATCAATTTGAAACTCCACTTGTCGAGTCGGAGGAAGACCCGGCAAGTCCTCAGAAAATACTTTGGGAAAGTCTTGAACAATTGATACGTCCTCAAGTCGCTTCATCTTCGACTTGCCTTCAACCTCTTTTGCAGTGACATGTGCCAAAAAGATAGGAAATCCTCTTTCCATGTACTTCTGCATTTTAGTGCACGAAATGATGTTTAATCGTGTCACATTTCCCTAGGTACTTCCATCACCGTGTATGATTAGGGTTTTATTTCTCCAGGGGATGCGAACAATCTTCTCGGCACATACAATGACCGCTTGGTACTTCGCCAACCAATCCATACCGATTATAGCATCAAAACTACCAAGTTCTACAGGCATTAAGTTTATGTTGAATTGGTGGTTTAGGAAGTTTAATGTGCAACCCTTAAGTATAGTGTTTAACCCAATTATCCTCCCGTCAGCTAGTTCGACATCATAATAGTGATCTAGGGTAGATGGCGTGATGTCAATTTGGGAGCTAAATGTAGTAGACACAAAACTTCGATCGGCACCCGTATCAAATAAGATATAAGCATAGCGGTTGTTTAGAAGGAATGTACCCGCAACGACGTTGTTTGGGTTTGCCCCCGCATTTCCAACCACATACACCTTCGCTGGAGCCCTGTCATTTCCAGCTTGATTACCACGGTCATTGTTTCTCAGTCTTGGGCAGTTTCTTTTAAAATGTCCTTGAGCTCCGCACTCATAGCAACCGTTGCCCTTCTGATTATTGTTGTTGTTGTTGCGGTTGTTGTTGTTGTTGCGGTTGTATGAAATTTGATATGGATTATCCAAAAGGGGTGTTTCTTGTCGTGGCCTAAAGAGGGGAGGAAGAGAGGATTTGGTTTGATTTTTAGCTAAGTGTATGCATGTGTGTTTCTATCTCTTGCAATATAGGAGTTATATAAGTGAAGGACTAGTCAAAGGAATGAAAACAAAGACCAAAGACTATGGTCTAGGGGGGGCAAGATGAGGGTTTTTGGGAAAAGTTGGTCAATTTCACTAGGTACTAGGTTAGGTCTTTACTAACTTCTTATGTACATCCTAGGTCTTTAAGTCTTATGTCCTAATGTCTCCCAATAGTAGGGATCATCCCCATAGATTTAGGATTTGTGTTTGTTAGATATTTATTTGATAAAATGGAAGTTTACTTGCAATATTGTGTAAAAGAAAGTAAATATCACTTTTGTATTTATAAGATGTAAGTAAATGAAATGTGAAAGATGTATACTTGTAACTTGACAAGTCTTGCTTATTTCATATATGTATGGGGCGTCCCCTATAATATTTATGGCAAAGCTTTATAAACTTTGGTCATTGTAAATAATATTTGGCATTTGTTGAAGCGTAGATTAATTAACGTGGTTCCGGGTATGCCTAAACGCAATTTATCGCGAAACGTATACACTTTACGTAACCGATAAAAATAACATAAACAAAGACCATAATTATTCTCAAAATAATTATGTAATACTTGATTAATGTAAACGCTTAGTCGTTTAATGCCCGTTTACATTGAACGCTAACTTTTAGCTTACGCGATTTAGCTTAACATTTACGATTTAAAGCAAACGCGTACAATACAAAAGGTACATTTCCATTATACTCAAACCATCGAGTGAGTCCGATGACTCCCTCATGCCTTTGAAGTCCAAAGGTTTTTGCATTTCAAGAAATTCAGAGTAGAGCATTCGCGAGCCATTTGCTGCCTTGGTCCTGAACCATTGCTATTGTAGCCATTCCTAGCCCTGCATGCTTCTTCTGCTTCAGCATTGACAGTAAGCAACTCCTTGTTCAATTAAGCTGAATTGTGCCCCAGTAACAGATATGTTGTTTCATTTGGAGTTGGTGGGCTCCTCCATGGGTGATCATCGTGGCTCATTTTGGTGCATCTTCTTCAATCATAAGAAATAATCAGATCCGTTAGATTTCAAAAAATCGTACACCACGACTGACTAACCATGATAAAATAAAGTGAGATCAAATCACACAGTGAAAATGTACAATTGAATTTGTAATTAACTATGATATAACTAAATCACATTTCATTCACACAAATTCGATATAAACATGATATAAATACCACCAATTTCATATAATAATTGAAACATAACATGATTGTTTAAACAAAATATCATAGCTTTTAGGTAACAAAATAAGCAAAATAACGCAAAAGCCTTACTAAGCCGGGATTAAAACCCGTAACACTTAGTAGCTATATCAAAATGACTATTCCATAACAAAGTCTAATCTATAGAACTGCTGCCAGTGTCCACTTGAAGCATCTGCTGTCAAGGACCCCCAGCAGTCCCTTTGTCCCCTTTGCCATACAAACCTCCCCGTAACCCCCCCCACAATGTCCCCATCACCTGTCCCTGAATGCCTTCACCTGCCCCTGCATTTTGGTGACTAGTCTCCCCCTGGATGTGGAATCGTCACTCTCAGTAATTGTCTGACAAGCATTCAATCTAATTATCTGCTGCGCGACTAGTGCTATCAGCACTCCACCTCTCTCATCGCCTCACGGCCTCCTCGGTCCCTGTCTCTAGCAAATCAGAAATCGCTCTCTGTCTCCTAAGATCCGCTGACTGTAACTCTGTGATCTCTGACATCTGTGCATGAACTGTGGTGCGTAGGGATATAACCCCTCCATGAGCAAGATCGCTCGCATCCATAGCTCGTCCCCAAGCCTCTCTAGACAATCACCATCCTTCGTCTCCTATGAGTTGCCGTGTATTGCATGATAACGTACAATCACGAAACAACATATTGACCCGACCGGAGCCAATAACATCTCTGTCCCTCACATATCCAACCTCCCGTGTAGATCTCATCAGTATCACGCCTAACCATAGACCCAAACTCCCTCATGTCTGCACCTACACTACTGTAATCTGTACTAACTGAGCTTCCCCTGTAAAGTCCTCAACAATCCTCATCCATGATCTATGATCCCATATCCAAACTAACTCTCAAGGGACAGCCTAATCTGCCCTCACAGTGCAAACAAGCCGTAATCTGCCCTAAAAACCTCCACTGGTCTAGCAACAGCAGCGGCGGATCTCTTTCCGACCTCATACCCGGGACCCAGTGTGAGACCTAACCCCATCCGAGGTGGTAGGTTAACCTCGGGTCTGTCCTCTCTATGTAGTGGTGGGAATGAATAGAGCTAGATATGGATGTTTGGTGGTGCATCAGTCAGGTGGGGGAGAATATGAAGGTGGTGGTAATGGAAGTGAATGCGAAGTACTGCAGCCACAACCTCTCATCCAATCGTAGCAGCCCAGCTCGATAGCCCAATGATCGAATCAGCAATAAGAGGTTGGTGCTGTCAAAATACCGTGGGGGAGAGTGATAGTGGGAAAGGAATCAGGGTGGTGATAGAAGTCCATTGGCGATAGTGTAGGAATCAAGGTAGGGAAGAGACGAAAGATAATCTGGCAACCTCAGAATCAGACCCATTGCTGGTACCGTAAGCCTCTGGAATATTAATCCTAGCAGTCAGAACTAAACAAACTGTATACAGGGTGCAGGCTGTGGGTGTGGCTGCAAGACTCATCTGACCACAAATGGCTCAGTCACCTCCGCAAACGGGCATAGCTGGTAAGCAACAACTACCGAGGGTAGGCACGAGCTAAGGTGCCTTCTCCTCCAGCCTCTCGACCATCTCGACATCCATCTCGTCATCCTACATCCTCCTCATCAGCCTTGAAACCATAACGACATCCCTCAACCTCCCGATGTCTATCTCATCGTCATCCCTCATCTCCTCCTCAGCAGATAGTCAAAGATCCTCCTCAGGGTCCTCATCGTCATCCTCCACCGATCTTCTGCCTCAGATCAGTCTCTAAAACATAATCCGTACTGTGCAATAGGTAAGAGCGTCCTCGCATATGGCTGGTCCTCAGCAACGATCTGCTTCATCTATCGCGTCCGGACCTGGAACATAATCTGCACGGATGGTAGCATGCTCTGGCATCCTCCTGGCCTGGCACATAGTCTAGAGAGGGTAGGCCTGAAGAGACGGCATACTACGTACGGGTCCTCTGCTCAAGGAACTCATGTCTCGGCTCTAGGTAGATCCTATTTCTGATAGTCCTCAAATAGGAGCTGAAAACCTCCGGGTGTGTATCCCTGATTCATTCCGAATCTGACATGACTGAATCACTGAAAATATTCAAAATAGCCTTATATTAGTACTAAATATAAGACTCTTATAGTAATAATACATTTATAATTCTAACATGTATTATTAAATATGAATGCACCTATCCAACCAACTAAACCACACAAATAGTGAATGCAAGAATGTATGCACATCTGATAAAGTCCCGTTACAACCCCAGTTGTAATAATTCGTTGGTTTAAAAATGTGTTTATAGTCCAGCAAAAACATCTTGACCGTTCACTATAACCTTGGCTACTGATTCCAATCTGTAACCCCCCCCAAATTGGGTCGCAGCGGAAATAAGGCGTCCGGGCTGTTACTTCAAGATCAATAGCACAAGATAAATATAAGTAACGACGCAAAAGTCATTTAAAAAATAGATCCATTGGATTTAATTGAAAACTACATACAAAGCATAAGCATTACCTTGTCCATTGTTGAATATACAAAAGTTGGTAATACAACATTCCCCTAATATAATGGCACCGTAAATCTTTAACGAAGCAGCTCCAAAGATAAACCCAATGATCCTTGGCCTCCCTTGCTATATGACATCTCCTGAAAACACATTGCTTAAAAACGCAACAAAGTTGTTGGTGAATTAATAGGTTTGATAAATCATAATATGCAGGACCGCAAGACTTTTTAGTGATAATGCAACACATGCAGTTCTCACAAAACTAGCTTACATTTACACTAAGCTCATGACACTAAAGCTCGTATACGAGACTTTCTTGCAATTAAACTCATATATTGCAACTTCTGCCCGATTAATTATCAAATAGCCCCAAAACATCCTAAAATTCGACATACTATAACGTTCCAATCAATCCAGTGATTAGCTAAATCAACCCGAAACGTGGAGTTCGTTTCCGAATAATCTATTAAAATAACATTGCGCGCTCACATAATGTAATTTCCCAACTACATCTAGCAATAGACAATTCATGACAAAGGGCTCAACTTGGTTATCGCACTTAAGAAACATGTAATCAATACTTGCGTCCACTGTAATAAAATAAAGCAAGTCTTTTTTCACCCCCATAAATATAAATCATTGAAATCATAAAAATGTGGGGCAGATGAACACACCATGAGTAGATAATCCAAATACCGCAGATAAACGATACTAAAAGAACGAATGCAACCTAAATTTATACATAGGGTCCGTAATAAGTACCTAGAGTACTTGAATATAGAATCTTAAAGTTGTTACGATATCGTAACAATCGTTCGGAAGCAATCAAAAATAAAGAGACATAGACATGACGTTCGAGGAGTAGGACACTTTAAATATCGTAAATCCAACAACTCATCGAAACTGCCAACCGAACGAAAGAGCCCCTCAATAATAAACTCCCTGTAATATAGAAACTATTGATAACCACATAATCATTCTATCTAGCTCAATCACCCACTAATTTGGTTTTTAGGTAAAATTTTAGAAAGTTAAAACGTTTATCATATACCGTTTAGCACAACAGGCGTAACTTTCGCGTTTTACAACCTGAATTCCGCGTTTACTTATGTCCATCTTTTCGTATATAGAACGGGTTCTCGATATTTGATATTTTTCATAATTTTTCCTCACCCATGATGAACAGTAACTTTACTGTTTCATGACAGACATTGTTTTATATAATTCGTAGTTGTTTTCGTAAAACCCGTAAATGTCGATTTTATTCGTTATAACACTCTGTTTTTTAATGATTCTTTCGAGGACGATCTCGTATTTGAAAAGTTTCTATATTTTTTAGGAGGTTAAAAAAAATATAACTTCTGTCATGAATAGTAAACTTTTATAAAAGTATAATTGTCTAAACTCGCGAAATTCATAACTTGTTTCGATATTATTGTAAAATTACGATTCTTATCAATTGAAATCCTAAAAATGGAGTATTATTTATTAAAAATATTAATGACTTTGCTGTTTATAATTTTAATAACATGCACTTTATAAAACAATTTACTTACGAAACTTCGTTTATACGTAAACTCGTTTTTACGTAACTTTTTTCGTTATTTAAATTCCGTTTAACAAGTTCTTTCTTACCTTTTCGGAATCGTCACATGAAATGTATTTATCTCATAAAAAATATCAAATGATTTACTTAATAATTTCGAATTTTGGACAGCAAACAGATTGATTGAGTTTGTTAAGAGTCCATTTCTTTAACCCTTTTCTTTATACATTACTATTATGTATTTTACTCACAAATCTCATATAGCATATAATATTATAAAATTAATACATTATATTAAGTGTCATTGTCCATATTATTCCTCATATGTCCAAGTTACTCAAGGTTAACAAATTCCCCCAATGGATAAAACTTAATATCATCAGATACTTATAGAAAACTCAATTTTACCTAGGTTTATCCTAATTCATATTTATACCTAACCAAGTGTGTACAAGTGTATTTCTTCTAAGATAACTTCATTTTAGTATTCAAGTAACATTAATATGAGTCCATAATTAATATTAACATGTCATTTGTATTTCTTTCACTTGAAACATATTATGAATTATTATAAACCCTAATTTACCCATAATCATTTTTACACCAAAATAACTTGATACAATAAATTTCTCATTCTTTCTAACAATGATGTTAGTAATAACAAAACATGATGTAAGTGTTTAAAATATCATTTCAAGTATACACTTCATTATCCAAGAATAAAACCTAATGGTGATTAAAGCTAAATAAAAATAACCAAAACTTAACGCATAAAAATGAAAATTATAAGAACAAAGAGTTCACGTGGACCTTAAGAGTATGATGATGATGATAGCTAGTGCAAAACCTTGTTTAGCCACAAAAACCAAAGCTTGCACAAAATAAAACCCTTACTTTCTTAGCAAAACCCTAACTTCCTTTTACTTGATGTTATACTTGACACAAGGGTTTAGCCAAAGCATGATCACCTGTAGAAAACTATAATAGATGCATTTAGAGGAGTGTAGGGTTTGTATAAAAATTGAAATATGGGTTTGTTGGTGCTTGTTTAATATTGCCGTAGCAATATGAGGACCACAGAAGTTCTCTGATTTTATTCTACAGTGGTAATGTATAGTAAGTGTTTATAAAAACCTTTGTATAGATGCAAGTATGTCAAGAATGTCAAGGAGTCAAATTAAGGTTCAGTAATGGGTCCTTAGGTCTTAGGTATGGCCTCAATGAGTCAAAAGACAAGGTATGGTGATCTATTTTGACCAAGTTGAAAAGTTTAAATCACATTTTTCATGTATACTTTGTAATAAAAAAAACGTTTGCAAAGATTTCATTGCAAAAAGAAACAGATATACAAATGATATATTTTATAGTGAAAAAAATTTTTGTGTATTGGGTACAAAAGTGGGTATATGTTGGAAAGCGGTAGAAAGTTTTTTGTGGTACCGGGAGAGCCTCAAACGCAATTTACATTAGTGAAACATATCACTTTACGTATCCGATAAAAATAAAATGAACAAGGTATAATAATTATCCATAAAATAATTAATATAACCCTTGCCTTGATGTAAAAATTAATTGTTTGATTGCCCTTTACATTGAACGCATAATTTTTGGCGTCACGCGATTTAACCTAACTTACTTTTTATAAATTTTTAAGCAAACACGTAACAATTCAAAAAGGTATATAGTGATTTTTTTGATGTCACGTAATGACTTGAAAACACAGGGTGTTATTACCAAGTCCAATAAAAACCTAAAGACTTTCACAATTTTCTGACCAAAGACTCCTTAATTTCCTCATTGTGTTTCCTTGACAAATCTTTACAGACTATAAAAGGCTTGCACTAAGTAAGTAAACTCACTCACATCTTATATTGCAAAGAAAAACTTTACCATAAACTCCCTTTGTCTTCTAAAACCTACGAACCAACATCAAACCACCACCAAATCCAACAAAATTTTATTTACAACACTTACACAAATTCCTACACTCATATCAAGACCTACCAATAAAATATTTAAGGCTTGGTTAATCCTTTACCAAAGAGTTAAGCAAAGAAAAAGTAAAAACATTAAGGTTTACATAGTTTACGAGGTTTCAACATCTCAACTTGGGTTTATAATCTAAATAAGGGTTTAGATTGTGTTGTTATCATAATACATCAATAAAAGGTTAACTAAACCCTACTTATGACTTTACGTTAACATTTAATGTGTTTAAAGGTTCATTAGCAAAAACAAAATTTTAGGAACTTTTTTAAACATATAAAAACATATTTCACTGTGATCAAATGGTTTTGAACAATATTACATATGTGTATGAGGTAGATAATATCATGAAATAATGAGAGTATACATTAAGTATTGTTAACAAGTTGGTTCAAGTGTAAACATATATATGTATAAACTTGTAAATCTAACGTTCCTTAAGAAAGTTAAGGTTATTTAGCCTTGTTAAAGGGGGAAAACCATTTTGATACTTTGGAACTCATGGACACAATATGGATCTTAGACTCTATTTATATGTAATACACATATATTTATAAGTCGAAAATTTGTGGTAAATTATTAAAGTTAAAAGGAAATATAAAACAAGTTATAAAAATGAGATAGTATAAGTATAATAAAGGGTTGTTTTGGTACGATCCTATGGTAACACCCTACCATGTTTTTAAAAAGATAGTACAACCTCATGACGAATCCAAAAATGATAAGAAACCTCGAAAACCAATTTTATAACGAAAAAGAATACGACAATTTTAAGTTTACTGTTAAATATATACTTTTATTAAAACTAATTTTAAAAAGTCATTACTATTCACCACTGACACTTATACTTTAAAACATCAATAAATTCGATAAAACATTGAAATACAAAGAATAGCCGAAAGAATCGCTAAAAATGGATTAAAACCAAGTAGATTATGACATTTAACAGATATTTACGATACTAAATCTATAAATATAAATATTATAACGTTATGAACAGTAAAAAATCATATTCATACAGAAAACTCAAGATTTTGAAAATGTTTAAATTTTGATAACCTGTCGTCTTCATACGAGCTGTGACGAAGAAAAACAAGAAACGGACTTAAAACGAGAAATTTACGCCAGTTTTTACTAAAGTATACTTATAAACCTTTTACTTTATAAATATGAATTTCACTAAAATGATTATTAGATGTGATATAGCTATAAAGAATTATATTGGTAATTAGATTTAATCAAGAGTTACTATATTACTAGGGAAGTTTCGTAATGAGGCATATTCGGGGTGGCGTACACGAGTTTTGGATTTACGATATAAAAGTGTCCCTAGCTCCGTCATAACTCACTACAATGACCTACTTAATTATGATAATCCCGATCAATATATGATGACTATACGACACTATAAAATAACAAAGTGTTTAGTACTTTATATGACCAATTATTGACATTGGTTGCATTCGCCTCTTATCTCGTGTAACGTGACGCATTTTCATATTGTGAAACTTGTTTGATTACCATATCACTCGAGGTGAGTTCATAGCCCCATTACTATCCTAACTTGTTTATAAACTCTACAGGGTGAAATTACATGCATTGTTTTACTACAACCCAATGCTTTTAAAACTGTAAATACTAAACCAATTATTTTTCCTTCTTGATTATTATTGCCTAAGTTACCACAGTGCCATCTAAGTCCCTAATATCATGAACCATCAATTGCTAATATAGTGAGCGCTAGTGTTGTAGATAGATCTATCGGGGCTAACAATCCCCATCGGAATTTATGGTCACAAGTTGATCATGGTGCATTTAACATTTAGATAACAATAGCTGTTTGTGGCAGACACCCTACCTATGTGGGGCAAGACAGTACGGTTTTTTAATGCTTCGGGGTCATGAGCTTAGTGCAATAATACATGTTTTTGGACTACTGAATTTGTTTCATAGTCTACCATTACTTAAATCTTGTGATCCACACTTTTACAGACAAACCTATGAATTCACTCAACCTTTGTGTTGACTTTTAGCATGTTTAATTTTAGGTCCTAAGGTATAAGCTTGGATGGGAGCCGTGATGGATATCAATGAAGATGGATTATGTGTTTATTTAAATTCAATGCAACTTTTATCTATAAAAACTTAAGTCACCTTTTGGTAGTATGAAGCTTTTGTTTAATTAAAAATGTATGTGGAAATGTTTATGACTTTTAAAACATATGGGACCTAATGTATGAACTCTTATATTTTGCTATGGCATCGAATGAAATCTTATCTTAAAATGTCCATTTAAGGTCGTTTCCTATATCTTGATTGTTGTACTTGACGTAGCACCCCATTGTTTCCATTCCGCTGCATACTAGATTTTAGAGGTGTTACAGGCGGGGTGTTACAACTCTCCACCATCAATTTCCAGATTTGAATCCATCCAAGGAAGTAGCGTCGAAGTGTACTTCTAATTATAAGCAATTGTGATAGAGTTGTTCATAGTTTCCGGGTTTACTTTGAATATAATAAAGTTTTCATTTGGAAAACTTGTGAAATCATCAACATTTACTCTTGAAGTTGGTATAAATCTTGTTTATCCTTTGAATATGATCTTTACTGAATTCATGATGAATGTTATGTGTTTTGTTACTTCTTTGATCATGGAGTAGTCATCTTGTGTTTGTTTGGGCAATATGTGATCTTAGATATGGAGCGTTTGGATATGTGTTTATTGAATTGGCAAAACATATTTTATACAAGAATATAGGCCGAAAGGGTTCTTTTATATATGTGTTTAATCATTCCACTTAATATATTGGTTATAATAACTTATAAAGGTCGAAATGATTCGTTGTTATTAATCGATATAATCACTAGTTACACTTAAAGGCCGAAGGAATTTGTAACTTATGAAATCTTTATTCTCTAAACTTGTAAACACTATCTTAAACACTTCATTGTCTTAGTGATCATTGCCTAAACAAACATACTTTAATCATTTTCTTGAATCATCCTTTTATCCGATATATGTATGATTTGGTTAATTTGATCCGTGACAATCATTTTAGCCTTAGCACCTTAATTACAAACTGTGAGAACTTCAATTCCCGTGGAACGACCTGGACTTACCTAATCCTATATTACACTCGAATAGGGTATACTTGCCCGAATGTTGTGTTTTTAGTCAAAATCGGTATTTCTAGTTATTATAAATTTAAAACTTGTGAAAACAAACATCAATTTTTTGGCGCCGCTGTCGGGGAATTGTTTAAGTTGTTATTAGTTTGTTGCTTGTTTTTGGTGCTATTTTGTTTCTCATAAATTTATTTACTGTTTTGCAAAATAAAATATGCAAAATCGTACAGTTTTCTGGCAAATTGAACCAAAAAATCATTTTTCTTCAGGAAGTACGCCGCACATTATATTTGTGCGCCGGTTTTTTTGTAAACCCAGAAAGTACGTCGCACTTTAACCAAGTATGCCGCACTTTCTGTAGATTTTCCACAAGCAGAATTTGTTTCAAAATCAAAATCAAAACCAAAAACCTTATTTTTCAAATCATATTGATTACATGCTTTAGTTGTTTTAATTGTTTTCCATAGTTGATTATATTTTATTTCTTTCGTTTGTCGTAATAACCTAAAAATAAAAACAAAAAAGATAAAATTTCTAGAAAAATCGGCGCACTTTTCTCAAGTGCGCCGTACTTAAATATCTGAAAAAAAGAAAAAAAAAACTATAAAATTTTTATCTATTTATCCTTATTTTATATATATAAAAAAATATCAAAAGATAAAAATATAAATATATAAATATATAGATAAAATTTTTTTTAATACTAGCCTTAATTATATAATATAAAAATGTCTTTTTGCAAAATCCTTAAAGTATGTATAAATCTAAGATCTTGGGGAAAACAACTCATAAAACCATTATCTAAATTAAATAAAAATATTAAAAAGAAAACATGTAAAAATAACAATAAATATATTCAAAAAGAATTCGTCGAGATCCAGGTCCTCAAATCTTCAACTCAACATCATTTCGCTTACGAAACTACTGTCATAAATATACCTGAAGAGGATGTCGAACCCCAACCAAATTCACCACATCAAAAAATAATAATTTTCGATCCGGATGATCAACCCATGTGGGAATGTGCTAAGACTGTAGCACCGACTCCTAATTCTATCATTGTTCGACCCGATGTTGATGACAATTTTGTTATCAATAGTACCCACTTTAAAATGATTTGGGAAAATAAGTTTGATGGTTATCTGCGGGCCGATTCGCATGACCACATCCGTAAATTTCTCGCAATCTGCGACATGTTCAAATATGGTGAAACTCAAAGTGAAGCTGTCAAGCTTTTGATATTTTCCTTTTCCTTATGCGATAAAGCTAAAACCTGGTTTAACGAACTTAATGAAGAGTCTATTACATCGTGGGAACAAATGAGAAAAGCTTTTATAAACGAATTCTTTCCACCTTCATTATTCAACTGTCTTTTACTCGAAATCAAAAGTTTCTCTCAAAACATATGTGAAAGTTTAACCGACACTTGGTTACGACTGAAGAACATGCTTCAAAAATTTCATGGGCACAGTCTGACCAAAGGAGCTATTATTCAAATATTCTATCACGGTCTAGACGAACCCACTCAAGGAATCTTAGATGAAACTGCTGGAGGAATCTTCCTCCACAAAAGTCCAAATCAAGCTTTTCAATTTCTTCATGACAAAGTCCTTTTTAAACTTGATTGGTCTACTAAATCTCAAAACGAACATCATCAAGGATCTATTGCATTCGTCGTTGGAAGTAATAATGATAATTCTCGATTAGTGAAAAAATTGGAAGCTCTTCCTATAAAAATGGATTCTGAATTTTAGAGCTTAAAAGAGGAGATACATGAGATGCGTAAGAATTATAATAACCGCGGAGGTGACCACGCTTCTAAGAATGATGACACGCCGATGTGTGAACGTCATGAAGTAAATTACATCCAATCTGAAGGTTATCAAAACCGAATTCCTCATGATTCGTATTTTCGTCAATCCCATCATGATCTTAATGATTCTGAAAAATCGCTCATAGAATTAAACAATGATGTGAGAAATGATCTTAAAGATTTCAAAAGACGTATCCGTAGCATGATAACTATTCATGATAAACTTTTTGACAGAGACGATCAATCTAAAACAGATTTTGAAAAATCAATCACCTAATTCTTGGATGGTCAACGAGTCGCAAGTATGTATATCAAGAACAATGTTAACGATATGATTTTAAAGATGAAGCAAAACGAAAAGAATTGTCAAACTATATTTAAAAATTTGGAAAGAAAAATAGATGAATGGTCAAAGTCTCAAAACGTCTCTTCAGAATAAACCGATAGGACTGACCCACCTCCTCCTCAAGCTCACACCGAGCAAGTGAATGCCGTATTCACCGAAAGTAGAAAGTCCGATGATTCGTTGAAAATTCAGAAAGATCCTCCACCTCCTATCATCATTAACAATAAAATTGAAAAAGATAAACCTATTAAGACATCAAAAAGGGGATATTATGTGGTCGAAACAAAAGAATATCCATTTCGTGAGTATATACGAAAAATACCATACCCTTAAGCTTTAAATGGGGATCATTCCCACTTGAACCATATCATGAAGGAATCTTAAATCAAGTTAAGTTTAATAATAATAGTAGTAATAGTAAATAATAATAATAAACCTAAAAAAACTAAAAATATATAAAAAAAGTTTTGCACTTTGTGGGTGTGTTCGTGTAAACCCTCACGAGACTATAACTCGTCCACTCGGGGAACCGAGGGGTTTAAAGGCTTGTTGCATACGTTAAATGCAATCGTTGTTGCCTACAAAAGTGCTCTTTAGTATTTTACAGTTTCTTGTAGTTTGTTTTGCAGATTAAATAAACAAGTGGAGCTTGGATGGTGAGATGACTTATCACTTGGGAATGATAATTTGGTATTGTAAATGTTACATGAGGAAGAATAAAACATGCTAGGCGTTCCATTACAGCCATATGTGTCCAACCAAGTACTTATGAGACCCGGGAATCCTCGTTTCTCTTATATTTATTGCTCCCATTATCCTTCTTTTAAGTTTGCTATTTCTGATTACACATAATGCTCAACTTAAGTGTGGGGGGGGGAATAAATTGGAAAATTAGACTCATTATTAAAGATATAAACCTTTTGTTCGCCCTCGGTAATATAAAAATCTAATCTATTTTTGATTTCTTTTGTCACTTAGGTTAATATATTAGAATAAACCATAGTTAATAAATAAAGTTTTGAAATCAGAGATGTGTCCTGATTGATAGAGCAGACCCGACTCGGGATCGATGACATTACTTGCGCATTTATAACCAAAACACCAAAAAATGTAAGGTTCTCCTTTAAAATCATATGAAGATAATTTTTGCTTAAGGCTTTCTCGAGTTAAGTTAACATTACTTGCGCATTTATAACCATTCCAGTAAATATGTGAGGATTTTGAGCCTGTATATAGCATACGTATTTTATGCTTGATTCCTTTGATTATGAGAGTGCCAGTGATTTATTGATTCTAGAACTTGTGCTTGAAATCATTACGAGACCGCAGTGAGATCATGTTCGCGTAATATAGGTATTTTTATGTGATAAAGAGGCAACTTAGGATTTAAACCAAATTAGCCCATCCGTTTATCATTAATTATTCTTTTAGCTAATTACACTGATTAGCTAACCACCCAAATAAAACCCTTAAGTTATCACTCATCTTTAGTGCTAGATACCCCTAGTTTAACCAGCTGAGCCATTCTATTCATTTTTCTCATCCTCTAAAATACAACCTTTAGCCTAGCCTTACCCCTTATCGAAAGTCTCTATGGTTGGTTGCTAGTTGCTGGGTATGATTCGTTGATTTTTGCTTATGGTTTGCTAGCGCTTTGTTATGAGTGTTGTGCTATTTCATTGAAGTTGAAGGAGACGTCCTTTTGATTTTGTATTTTTTATGGTGTACACTTATGTTAAGTGTGGGGGAACTGTTAGTTGTTTGAATGAGAAGAGTGGATTGAAAAGAAAAAAAATGATGAAAAAAAGAGTAAGAAAAAGAAGAAAAAAAATGTAAAAAGAGAGAAGTATGAATAAGAGTTGATGTATGGAGCATATTGTTATATCATTTGTACGAGTTTGAGGTTGTGTTGTTCGAGAACCTCACGGGTTTGTGGTATGTCGTAACTAGCAACATGGGGTTCTTGGACTTGTCGACATGTATATATTATAAAACCATTTCTAGTATATATTTCTCCCGTGTTATCCACACCCTTATAACCCCGAAGCTTGTACATTACAACCCGAATAAAAGTCCTATTTTGATAATTATACCCGATGCTTACGCCTTGTTGGTGTAGTTTTGTTTCTTGTACAAGCCTATGGTAACTTAATGAATCATGTCTGAGCAATTGAGATTGATTTCTCTTCTACCCTCTATTACATCACATGTGAGTGTTTGAGTAAATTATACTTTCCTTCTTTGTGAGATGCTTAGTCATGTTATTGCAGCTTAAAGATCATTGGGTATTGTCAAACATCTCTGTTTTCACATATTAAAAATCCAAAAATATATTTCACAATTCTATTTTTGTTTTGTAAAGCTTATTTCTTTCCTTATTTTGCTTGAGGACAAGCAAATCCTTAAGTGTGAGGGGGTGCTTGCGCCTTTTGCACTTATTTTTTACAAAAACCAAAAATATTTTTGAAAATTTCACACCCAATAAAATTTTTTAAATTAAAAATAAAAACTATCAAAATCAAAAAATATATATCCTAAAAAAATTTGTCTTGTCATATAGGAACCTTGTTTCTAAATTTATTTTCTTAGATTTGCTTGAGGGCAAGCAAAGTTTTAAGTGTGGGGGGAGATTTGATAACACTCATTTTATACATGTTTTTATATACGTTATCAATGCTTTTATGTATACTTATTGGTTAAATATAAGAACTTTTGGTATAGAATAGAGTATATTTGACATTGTAGGCTCATGGTACGTGTCGTGGAAGAAAACAAAAGAAAACACTAAGATTTGGAGCTTAAACGAAGAAGTAAACTCAAACTAAAAGCTTCCCGACACCTGTTCACTGTTTTGGCCATAACTCGGTCATACGAACTCCGTTTTAGTTGGTTCAAGTGACCACGCGAAGAGAATTAAATTATCTACAACCTTGAAGAAGGTCAAGTGTTGGAAGTGAACAAAGTGTGGTGCAGTTTTGAGTCTGTGAAAAAATTAAAGGCAACTAAATGAAGATAGCATTAACTCCCGAAGTGCGGCGCACAAATAAGTTTGTGCGGCGGTTTTTGGCCCCTGAAAAGCCTATAAATACCCTCCTTGGCTCTCTCATTTAACACACTCTCACACAAATCATTCTAGTTCATTTAAAACACTTAAAATAGGGATTTTTGGTGATTTTGGCTTGACAAACCAAGGATCCAAACACCCCTTCAAACCATCATCACCACCATCGACTACCTCTACTCTCCACCATCAATTTCTAGATTTGAATCCATCCAAGGAAGTAGTGTTGAAGTGTAATTCGAATTATAAGTGATTGTGACAGAATTGTTCATAGTTTCTATGTTTACTTTAAATATAATAAAGTTTTCGTTTGGAAAACTTGTGAAATCATCATCATTTGCTCTTGAAGTTGGTATAAATCTTGTTTATCCTTTGAATATGATCTTTACTGAATTCATGATGAATGTTATGTGTTTTGTTACTTCTTTGATCATGGAGTAGTCATCTTGTGTTTGTTTGGGCAATATGTGATCTTAGATATGGAGCGTTTGGATATGTGTTTATTGAATTGGCAAAACATATTTTATACAAGAATATAGGCCGAAAGGGTTCTTTTATATATGTGTTTAATCATTCCACTTAATATATTGGTTATAATAACTTATAAAGGCCGAAAGGATTTGTTGTTATTAATCGATATAATCACTCGTTATATTTAAAGGCCGAAAGGATTTGTAACTTGTGAAATCTTTATTCTCTAAACTTGTAAACACTATCCTAAACACTTCATTGTCTTAGTGATCATTGCCTAAACAAACATACTTTAATCATTTAATTGAATCATTCTTTTATCCAATATATGCACGATTTGGTTAAGTTGATCTGTGACAATCATTTTAGCCTTAGCACCTTAATTACAAACTGTGAGAACTTCAATTCCCGTGGAACGACCTGGACTTACCTAATCCTATATTACACTCGAATAGGGTATACTTGCCCGAATGTTGTGTTTTTAGTCAAAATTGGTATTTCTAGTTATTATAAATTTAAATCTTGTGAAAACACACATCATAGCCATTTTATTCCATTGATATCAAAAACATCATATGGTATGTAATTTTTAAGGGGGAGAAAATTGGATTAAAATGGGCTAAAATGTGATCGTCTTCGACTCAAGTGCGAAACTCTTTCCTCCTTGTGTCATTTATGATGCACATGTGTAGGGGGCATTTCTTAAAAGATGAAACTTTCAAAGTATAAAAAGTTTTGATTTATATCAAACACTTTGATTGATTTTCAAAAAGGTTTTATGGTTCGATCAATACCTAACAACCAATAATTTCACGGTGATGGTGAAGTTATAAGGTGGTTAGGTTAGGTATTAGTCCTATGATCCAACCAGAGTCGGACGGATCTACCCAAGGACATTCCATTAGATAGATTAGAAGTCCTTAGGTAAGATGCAGTTGAATGTGAATATGTGAAAAATGTTGACTAAGGCATGAGTTATCACCGGAACAAACACAACATGGTGATAGTAATGACGTCTTGGTAAACATTGAAGGTGTTGAAGAATGAAAAAGAAATGTAAAGATAAAGGGTAAAAATAAAGTAGCCCTCCTTACAGTTTAGGCAGAAACCGGGTCAATACATATGCTATTAAAATCACAAAGATGATTGCCGGTATTGAAGATAGTCATCATGGACCCAGTGATGCAATGCACAACCCTCCCTAGCCACTCAAGGTCTCTCAAAAGATTCTTGTTTCATTTCTCACAGAGATAAAACATGTTATCTATCGACTTTCTCACTTCGAGTTAGTTGGTATTGAAAAGGTGGCAGTCAACTCCAGCCTCCGACCACTAAAACCAAAACACACTTATTGAGTCTAGAGACAAAAGAGATCAATAGAAATATCATTAGGACGCAATTCTAAAATACACTTGTTCTTCACAAACAAAGAACACAAGTGATATCTAAGAGTCCTACGCATTATCCTTCAGATCTTGCCAGAACATTCAGAGTGATGCTCTTTAGCATTTCATAGTGACAAATAGAAATCCTTCCAGTGTCAGCATCAAACAGCACTGCAGTAGATGACTTGAGAGATTCTATATGGATCAAGCTTGTGTCAGCTGGATATTGATTTTGGTCCTATTTATGAATTGATGACTCAATCAGTAAGATAGTAACTAACTGATTCACTCTTATCGTGTTGTCTGCTTTGAGACGTTCCGGTAATGAGAACAAGCTAGTACGGTGAACCTAATGCATCCGCGTTAGAGGATCCAACACTTCGAGCTGGAAACCCTGTCAAGGAGATTCTTTGAATAATACCTGATCACAGGTACAATATTTATACTATAAAATAGGAAACCAGAGGTTATCGCAACCGAATCTGGATGAATGACAAAGCCATGTTCGTCCATATAAACTGTTTATTACTGACCTTTCAATGTAGGTTTATACGATGGTGGTGGTACCTCATTCCAGCTGAGTCGAATTCATAACCACATGCTCATACTCAAGACTTAAAGTTTCAAGTAATCAAGAATGCTCAAGATCAAACAAAGATAAAGACTTCTGCTACTTTGATACTCAAGATCTTCCTTAAAGACATAGAGTGTTCAAGTTAAAGATTATTAAGGGAGATTGTTAGACGGATTTCAAGATAATATAAAGTATGAGCATGTTGGTCCAAAGACACAAGAAGGCAAAGTATTACAAAGATGATCAAGTAATGATGAAAGATCTCAAAGGCAAAGTCAAAAGACAAAGAAAAGATCAAGATCAAGATCACAAGAGCATGAATGGAACAAAGGAACTAGCACAATTATTACATGGACAAGACTTAAGATCAAGACAATAAGCTTCAAAGATCAAAGATCAATATCATAAAGAGAGATCTCTATGATCACCCCTTAGGGGGAGACTGTTAGGAATTCGGAAAGTACTAATCATCAATGAGATCTTAACGATCGTCCTTTAGGGGGACATTGTTAGGAATTCAGTTTTAGTGAAGTGGAGATCATTATAGATCTCACAAGTCTTGTAATAGTTAGACAATAATAAGCCATGTAATAGTTAGTCCGATAGGCTAGTTAGTTAGTCTAAGTATTGCAAAGTCTAAGACTGACCCATGGAACCCCACAAGAAGGCCCATGCCTGGCCCTTGGAGGATATATATAAAACCCTCTCTACACATAGAGGGTGTGAGTGTATGTTTCTATATGTGTAAACAATATACTTTCAAATAATATCCAAACACCTCCACCATCTCTCTCTTCTCTCTATTCTAGATTTCATGTGATGTATGTGTGATCTTGAGTTTCTACAACCCACTCTTGAGGCCGCTATTGTTCTGATTGATCTTGGTAACAACTTCACCATGATAGGTCATCACCTTTTTATTGTCAAAGACCACCAGTTTGATGGACGTTTGCTAGTCGATCCACCCAAGCACATCGATAATTCATCAAAATTTGTGGCATGTTCCGTTATGGTGAGAATAACACATACGCCATCAAGCTCTACCTTTTCCCATCATCTCTTTTCACAGACGCAAAAGTTTCGTATAAAGAATTAAGTAAAGGATTAATCACTACTTGGGACGAAATGAGATAATCTTTCATAAGACGTTTCTTCCCACCCGCTATCTTTGACCGTCTCCTTGGTAAAATTCATAGTTTCACTCAAAACGATAAAGAATATCTTGTTGAAGCATGGCTTTGTATGAAAGATCTACTCCATAGTTGTCATGAAAATGGATTATTGATACGCTAGACAATATATAGAATATATAATACCACAAGAGAAATTAAGAAAATTCCCTAAGGAAAATTCACTCTTAAAATATATATATATAATATATTATATACGTATGTTTTCCGGAAAGTATGATTTCCCGGGTCGTTTTCCCAACGATTTGAGAAATTGAAACCTCGCTTGATATTGGATTCTGATTTGAAAGGGTTCGAAGATTGATTGGTTTTTTTTATAACTACTAACTAAAAATAAGCAATTTAAAACAATCAAAGCACTTAACAATTAATCGGGAAACAAAACGCGACAAATAAGCAAGTAAACTAAATTTAACTCCTAAAAATGTAAACTAAATTTCTAAATCTAAGATAAAATAAAAGAAAATTTTAGGAAAAAAATAATATTTTTTTGATTATTTTTGAATTTATTATGAATTAAAAACTAATTTAATCTAATTTAATCAAAAAAAATAACAAATTAAGTAATAAAAATTTAGAAAAATGATTTTTAAACTTAGAAAAGTCTAAAATTTCATAAAAACTCAAAAACCTATTTTTTACTATTTTTAAAATTAAAATCCTATTTTTAAACTTAAATTTAAAAGCTCAAAAATGAAAATTGAAATTTAAAAGTGGTGAAAATGATTTTACTTAATGTAAACCTAAAGCTATTTTTTATAAAACTAAAAACAATTTTTTATATTTTTATAAAACTTTTTTTTCTATTTTTTTTCTATTTTTTAATTTTTGAATCTACGAAAAATCCTAGAAAATAATCTAATAAAGGGAAAATTCTCAAAAAATCAGGAAAAATACTACTAGCAACAAGGAATACGAGAAAAATAAAACTAATCAAACAGCTAAACAAATAAGCTCTAAAATAAGCTGTATAAGCTACGGCTTATTAAATGAAAAGAAAATGAAAAAGGGTACTAGTATTAAATTTGGGGAAAGGTTACTGGATGAGCTAATGTAGCATGATGGTTAACACGTATGGTCTATAAGCATAAGGTCGAGGGTTCGAGGCAGGCAAACCCCATTTTTTTGCACTTTTTTATTTTCTCACTTTTAACAAAAACTAAATATCTAAACTTATTAAAAACGTGATTTTAAACAACTTTAAAACTAAGCTTTTTGTCTGAAAGTGACAAATAAGCCCTGAAACAGCTTATGAATAAGCTGTTTACAGCAAGTGGGCTTTTGAGCTAATTTTTTTGCTAAAACACTTGCACTAAGCTCAAAATAAGCTCAAATCTAAATCCAAAAGCTATTCTAGATTCCTTGTGTTGTTTATAAGCTAGAAATGAAAAGCTACTTAAGCTAAAATCTCATTAAGCTAACTGAAATAGGAGATTAAAAGGCTAAACTCAGGAAGAAACTTAAAAAGCTAAAAATCTATTTAAGCTAAAAGACACATTAAGCTATATTAGACTATGAACTTTTAAAAACTTATTAAACAACTATTAAGCTATTAAACTAATTGATAAAACCTAATCCTATAAGCTAGAATTTAAGATTTAAAAGCTAACTCTTGTTGCTACTGATTTTGGTGTTTTGATGATTTTTATGAAACTTTAAAGCTAAATGCCCCTAAGATATAAGCTAGCAATTGAAAAAAAAACAAATCCTAATCTATATTAAGCTGTAAGATAACTATAAGCTACTTAAATTTAAGAACCTAAATCCTAGATTTTCTCACTTAAATGAGACTAAAAGATCAGCAGTACTAACTACTTGTTAGTACTGCTGATGCAAATGGCAAAAGCCCAATCAAATTTGCAGGGAAACCTAGTGAGGTTATACCTGCACTAAACAATCTTGTTGAGTGTGTATAAACACTAAACAAGCAAGAACCAAACCTTAGATGGCTTGGTTCAAAATTTGCACAAGTGAAAATACTAAGAAAATTCCCCTGGTGCTGAGACAATGATATTGAACCCTATCTTTTTCAAATTTGAATTATGACCTATGAAAACTCTTCCTAAACTAGTAAAAAATGATTGCACAACTATCTCAAGTAAAATTCACAATGCAGTTTGACTTTAAGAGGTCAAACTGCATAAATCCAAACACTCCTTTAACCTCATGATAGACTTGATTTAGTTTATGATTTAGAAAACTAGTGATCTAAACCTAATTACCAGATACTAGACAGCATTTAACAAGCTTAATAAACAAAATTCAACAACTAATTTAAGCTAGAATTCAAAACTTTAAGCTAAGCTAACTATTTTTTGGCTTTTTATGGTTTTTATGACAGAAAAGAGATTACTATGATTTATGATATAATAAGCTAAAACAGATTATTAAACACATTTAAAAAGCTAGAATAAAGGTAAATAAGCACTTATAAGCAAACAGATTAAGCTAGTAAACAAATCTACACTATTAAGCATAAATTGAACTAAATATTAAAGACTTAAAAAATTAAATGAAAACTTACTTGAAGCTTCAGCTTAACAGAAGCTTAATAGAACAGCTACTAGCTCTAGCTTATCCAAATGGATAAGCTAGTATAGGTCCATGGGAGCTCTTCCATGATAAGCTCCCCTTCCATAAGCTAATATCCAATAAGTTCAAGGTACTTAGCTGTTTTTAAAGGTTTAGGTAAATTAAAATCAAACTTGAGCTCAATTATTAGCTTAGAGACTAATAAGAGCTTATTCAGTAGCTTATGATCTTTAGCTTATCATTTAGAGAAAAGTAAGAGCTTATGAGAGTTAACAAAAGAGCTTATGACACAATAAAACTGAATTTCATTAACAAAAGATACTGATTACATTACTTTAAAAAAGAAATTACAAAACATTTAAAGAAAATTACAATAAGACAAAATGAAATTTTAAGCTACCTAAAAGCTACTATATAAAAACTAGATTCTTTTGTGTGTGAGGTGAGGGTGCTATTTATAGCCATTGAGAGAACCTTCTAGGCCTTGAGCTCCTGCACGCTCCTCTTTATCTCAGCCATCAAAATCAATCCAATCATTGGGGAGATGTTGTCATCCGTTGGATCAAGTGTGGACACTCAAGGATTGCCATGCTGTCATTCTTTGATGTGACACTTTGTGTTAGTTTACTGAGTGAATCCAAAGCAAAAATCATCATTCCTTTGTGCTTTCTCAACCTCTACGTGTGATCCTTGCCTTGTGAGCTACTAAGAGCTTTTGATATGACTAATCTAACCTTGCCATCTTGTTGTTTATCACTTGAATTGACTAACTCACCCCTTAATTGTGATTTGCCCCTTCCTTTTACTACGTGGTGAATTGGGGAAGGAGATGAATAGTAAAAGAGGTTTGGCGCTCTTTTATAACTGACACAAGGTAAATTCGTTTTAAACTTTAGGAGTATTGCAACTTTAGTCCTTGTCTTTGGTTTATACAAGGTTGTAGTGTAAAACATTTTTAGAATTTGGCAGTTTAAGTCCCTGTGGTTTAGTGAAAAAGGATTGGGCTAGGATATTGGGCTTATGAATCCGGGTAAAGTTTTAAAGGGTTTAGAGGCCCACTTAAACCTTAGGGACCATTTGTGTCACATTTGGAAACTTGAGGGACTGAAATGGAATATTTTAGGTTTTTGTCTCTTATGAGTTGACTTTTGTTGACTAAGGTTGACTTTTTCTGGCTTTGGCTTCCGGCTTTTGCACGCTCTTCCGTTCTCGTGTCCGTGTTTGCTTGTTTTTGATGGTTTTCTTGTGATTTTTGATATATCCGTACCTGTATACACAAAACACGAAAACAAGTATATTTTTGCCATTTTTGCTGTATTTTGGGCTTATTTGGGCCATTTTAGGTATAAATGGATATGTGTATTTTACACCTATCAAAATTCCCCAAACTAAACCTTTGAAAAGTAGCAAAGATTTTTGTTGAGAGAGTTAAAAGATCACAAGTTATAAAACACCCGATTCCCTATTTTCAATTTTTTTTTTGATTTTTCTTGATAATTACTACCTAACTACAACTTATTTCAAAAAATAAAAAAAAATAAAAAATAAAAAAAGAATATAAAACAAAAAGGAAAAAAAAAAGCAAAAAAGGATTTCCCATTTTCAAAACTTTTTTTCTCTTTTTATGATTTTTCTTGATAATTAACTACCTAACTACAACTTATTTGTGTTGACATAATGTAATGTTTTCATTACCTCATTGGTAACTTTAAGGATCATAGAACAAAAAGCACATTTAAGTGTCTAAAAGATAACTTCATCATTCCCGATTTTTCACTTTTCCCATGCTAAGCTTAAAAACAAGATCATTGTTAATTACAAGTCATGACACTAACACTACTCATAAATCCTAATTGTGTACTTACTTTTCCTCCCGCAAATCCTACTTTTGTATCTCAAGATTTTACTTAAGTCATATACCCGAAGGCTCTTTAAGACTTTTATTTCGATACTTATTAAT
>BQNB010001376.1:131111-141125 GCA_026074375.1 Tanacetum coccineum | reverse complement strand
TACTCAATACTGAGTTTGCGTAACTTCTCCTCCTGCTCCTCCATAAGCTGATCCACTGGCATACCCTCAAACGCCTTGGGACCTGTCTCCCGATCCCTCCTTGATATGTCATCAGCAGTCAAGGGACTAGTCTGGGGAGGGGACTGTCCGGCATGCGTCACCGGCGCAGAGGACTCGCTAGTAGCCTCGACACTGCGCACAAATAGCAAACAACCAACCAATAATGAGGATTCCACATTACTTTCTTATGATTGCGTACAATAAACACTACTAACGAAAAGACATAGAGGATACGTTACTTACTTGAGGGGAGGAGTCTCGGTTTCCTCCTCAGTCGATGTACTACCACCTAGACTGACATAACGCACCCTCTTTGACGTGCCTGCGCCGTCATCACTGGTGGCCCTCTTGCGTTTCAACACAGAGTCAACTTCTCCAGCCTCACTTTCGGCCCCTGCGACATCAGCATCCTCTGAAGAAGTTGCACCTGGTACACTGCGCAGTGGTATGGGTGCCAATACATCAGTACTCTCAACCTCTGGTTGCTCCAGCACCAGTTCCATTGTGTGCCCTGCAGTACTTTCCAGCAGCGGCTCCTCACCATCTCTTAAAGGGCGCACTCCCTCGGTCACCAGCTTGGGCTTACTCAAATGAACCACGCTAAACAAATCCATTTCTGCGTAACACAAAACGAAAACAAAAAACAAATGGTTACAAAAAACGAGTCGATCGAAATTGAATAAAGACTTAGTGAAACCCTATGACTACACAAAGTTAAATAGTCTTTATGAAATTTTCAAACCCCCAACATAGGAATATCTTGTTCAGTTAACACACACGAATGAAGTAAGGAAGAAACTTTAGAGAAAATCTTTTGTGAAAATGAAACCAAATATTTTTTAAAACATCGATTTCTTACCAGTGTGAAAATCTATAAGCAAAAGTAGACAAGCATATAATGTCATGACGAACAACATAAATCATTTTAGAGAACTTGTCGATCAAGCTTGGGTAAAACATTCAAAGGGTCATTTTCGTGCCCCAACTGCTCATGATATGGAAATCCTAATTAAGACATGTTTGATGCCTCTTGACCTAAAGACACAGAATGATAGTTTCGCATTTGTTCATGAACTTAAGCAAGAAATGCATGCTGATTTAAAGTACGTTGAGTCCCTTGAGAAAGAAATTGACGAACTTGAATCTGATAAAGCAGAATTTTCAAACATGTATGATATACTTTTGCAAGAATGTGTGTCTAATGATGTTATGTGTTCTTATTTGCATTATTTATCTGATTTAGTTGTGCACACTGAATTGCAATGCTTATATCTTCATAAAGTCAAAGAATGTGACTGTCTTGCACAAAAGCTTTCGAATCAAACTGAATCTGTTAGTAAAGAAGTTTATACTGAGCTTTTACGAAGTTTTGCTAAATTAGAAAAACACTCGATTTCTCTTGAACTCGCTTTACAACAATGTCAAGAACAAATGAAAAATAACACAGTTTGCAAAGAAAAAGCGTTAAACGTATTTCTAAAAGAACATTAACAATATTTTGAAATACAATATTTGAAAGCTCAATTGCAAGACAAGAACATTACCATATGTGAGTTAAAGAAACTTATTGAAAAATGCAAAGGAAAATATGTGGAAACTAAGTTTTATAAACCATATGTTGTTCGACAACCAATTTCTCAAAGGATTCCAAAACCATCAGTTTTAGGTAAACCGGCTCCTTTTTCAGATTCTCTTGAGATAAAATATTTTTCAAAGACAAAGTCGGTTCCCAAAACTAATGTGTCAAAGGGTTTATCAAAACCAGTTACTACACAGAATTTACCTCAAACAGCAAGGCAAACTGTAAGAAACACAAATGTAATTAAACCAGGCATGTATCAAATTGACACTAGGACTGCACAAACTAGAGTACCACAGCTGCCTCTGACTTATAGGAATATTAATCCTCGCGTGTCTACATCTACAAGAGTAACTCACAGAAGTAATGTTAGCAAACCACAGATTAGGAGCACTCAAATGAAAGATAAGGTCGTGCCAAACACTAGTCAAATGAAGGATAAAAAGACTGAAGTAGAAGACCACCCTAGGATTTCTAGTATTTCTAATAAAACAAAGTCTATAACTGCGTGTAATGACAATTTAAAATCTAAAACTTCAAATGTTAATGTTGTTTGTGCTACTTGTGGAAAATGTGTGTTTAATTCGAATCATGATGCTTGTGTTTCTAAATATTTGAATGACGTGAATGCTAGAACTAAGAAGCCTAAAGTAGTGCCTATTAGTACTAGAAAACCCAAAAGTCAAGCGAACAAATCTATTGCAACACACCCTAAGAAAATAGTTGCATTAGAATCCACTATTCAGAATTCCAAGAGTTACTATAAGATGTTGTATGAGAAAACTAGTAAAGCATGGAAATGGTTGATAGAACAACAATGCCCATCAGGATATAAATGGGCTCCTAAGATAAAAATGAAGTGGGTGCCTAAAGTTAGGAATTAAAATGTGCAAAAGAGAGTTAGTTTTGCCATAGATAATGCATCTAGGATAACTAATGTCTTGAAACTCACAAATACTTTAGGATCCAATTTGTCAAGTATTCCATCGTCCTCTAATTCTCTTGCAGATTGTTTAACTCATCCTATTCATTGTTGACTCTAGATGCACAAAGCACATGACGGGCAATCTAACGCTGCTGTGCAATTTTATTGAAAAATATCTGGGTACCGTTCATTTTGGCAATGATCAATTTGCTCCAATTCTTAGTTATAGAGATTTGGTTCAAGAAAATATCACGATCAATGGGGTTTATTACGTCAAAGGTCTCAATCACAATCTCTTCTCGGTTGGTCAATTTTGTGATGCGGATTTGAAGGTTGCTTTCCGGAAATTCACATGTTTTGTTAGAGATCTTTAAGGAAATGATTTACTCATCGGTAATCGTGGATCTGATCTCTATACAATTTCTCTTCAAGAAACAACTTCATCAACTCCAATCTGTCTCATGGCTAAAGCCTCACCAACTCAAGCATGGTTATGGCATCGAAGACTTTCTCATCTTAACTTCGACTACATCAACTTGCTTTCAAAGAAGGATGTCGTGATTGGTTTACCAAAACTAAAATATGTCAAGGATCAACTATGTTCCTCTTGTGAAGTGAGTAAAGCAAAAAGAAGTTCATTCAAGACAAAAACCTATTCCAAGTTCTAAAGGACGGTTAAATTTGCTTCATATGGACTTATGTGGTCCAATGTGGGTTGCTAGCATAAATGGGAAGAAATATATTCTGGTAATTGTAGATGACTACTCTTGATACACTTGGACTATCTTTCTACATTCTAAGGATAAAATACCAAAAGTTTTAAAAGATTTTCTCACGATGATCCAAAAAAATCTTCAAGCCCCAGTAATCTCTGTTTGAACTGATAGAGGCACTGAGTTCTTAAACAAGACACTCAATGCATTCTTTAAAGAAGAAGGAATTGAGCATCAAACTTCTACTCCTCGAACACCTGAACAGAATGGCGTTGTCAAAAGACGAAATCGCACTCTGGTTGAGGCTGCTTGTACGATGCTCTCAGCTTCCAAACTTCCTTTGTTCTTTTGGGTTGAAGCAATTTCAACAGCATGCTATACTCAAAATAGATCTATAATCATCCCGACACATGAGAAAACGGCATATCACATCATCAATGACAAGAAACCTTCAATTAAACACCTTTACATTTTTAGTTGCACTTGGTACCTAACCAGAGATGGTGAAAATCTTGATAAGATGAAAGAAAAAGGGGATCCGTGCATTCTGGTATGATACTCCACTCAGTTGAAGGGATATCGTGTCTACAACAAGAGAACCTGATTGATAGTTGAATCCATACATCTTCGATTTGATGAAATCAAAGAGATGTCTAAGACGTTTGTTGCTAATGACACTTCAGGCCTCGTTCCCCAATGACAAAAGGCGTTAGATTATGACAACCCTAACCCCGTTCCCCAACTACAAAATGTTTATCCTTCAGCAGATACGACAGCTCCATCACAACAAGAGTTGGATCTTCTTTTCGGTCCTCTATACGATGAATTTTTCAATGCAGGTACTTCTCGTGTCAACAAGTCTTCTTCTCCCACTAACAATTCTACTCAACCAGACACACCACCTACAATGAATATTCAATCTTCAACAAGACCATAAACTACAACAAATGTTACTGCTAAGGAAAACAACGATAATCAAGCAGAAGATGCACAATCCCAACAAGATGAATTTATCAATCCTTTCTGTACACTGGTACGAGAAATTACTGAGTCTTCCTCACGTAATATTGATAATTCAAATATGCATACCTTCAATCAACCAAAAGATTCCGAATACCGATGGACAAAAGATCACCCGTTAAGTCAAGTTCGTAGAAATCCATCAAAGCCAGTGCAAACAAGATGCCAACTTGCAACCGATCCTAAAATGTGTATGTTCACACTCACCGTGAGTACTGCTGAATCGAAAAACATTAAGGAAGCAATGGCTGATTCTGCATGGATAGAAGCAATGTAGGAAGAGCTTCATCAATTTGATAGACTCCATGTATGGGAACTCGTTGACAAACCCTTTGGAAAGAACGTAATCAAGCTAAAGTGGTTATGGAAAAACAAAAAGGATGAAGACCAAACTGTAATTTGCAATAAAGCACGACTTGTAGCTAAAGGTTATGCTCAGGAATAGGGTATTGATTTCGAAAAATCATTTGCTCCAGTTGCTCGCTTGGAAGTTGTTCGGATTTTCGTCGCTTATGTTGCACACAAGTCTTTTCCAATTTATCATATGGACGTGAAGACGACATTTCTTAATGGTCCACTTAAGGAGGAGGTTTATGTTGCACAACCAGATGGGTTTGTTGACCCTGATCATCCAGAAAAGATTTACCGTTTAAGGAAAGCTCTATATGGATTGAAATAAGCTCCAAGAGCCTGGTATGATAAACTCTCAAATTTCCTGATGTCCAAAGGTTTTACTAAAGGTATAATTGACCCGACTCTATTCACAATAAGATACGGGGAGGACATTCTACTTGTGCAAATTTACGTTGATGACATTATTTTCGGGTCCACAAACCCTAAATTTTCTAAAAGATTTGAAAAATTAATGCATAGTAGATTTGAGATGTCCTTAATGGGGGAAATGAAATTCTTTTTAGGACTTCAGATTCACCAATCTCCACGCGATATCTTTATCAATCAGGCCAAGTACGCTTTAGAGATACTTAAAAAACATGGTATGGAAAAAGGTCAAAGCATTGGTACACCAATGGCTACGAAACCTAAATTAGATGCAGACTTGAGTGGTACACTCGTAGACCAAACTGATTACCGTAGTAAAATCTGGTCACTCATGTATCTGACATCTAGTAGACCAGACATAGTGCAAGTAGTATGTTATTGTGTAAGATATCAAGCAAGACCGACTGAAAAACATCTCAAAGAGGTTAAAAGGATCTTTCGCTACTTAAGGGGTACCAGTAACATAGGACTCTGGTATCCGAAGGATTCTGGCTTTGAACTAACAGCTTTATCAGATGCCGACCATGCCGGATGCATTGATACTCATAAAATCACTTCTGGAGGAATACAGTTCCTAGGTGATAAGTTAGTCAGCTGGATGTCAAAGAAGCAGGACTGTACTGCAATGTCATCAGCAAAGGCTGAGTACGTGGCGTTATCTGTAAGTTGTGCTCAAGTAATGTGAATGAGGACACAACTTAAGGATTATGGCTTCAACTACAACAAAATACCGTTGTATTGCGGCTCTCAGTCAGCCATAGCAATCTCATGCAACCCCGTGCAGCACTCCCGTACCAAGCACATCCATACTTAATATCATTTCATCAAGGAACAGGTTGAAAACGGTATAATTAAATTGTACTTTGTTAGAACTGAATACCAATTAGTTGATATGTTCACTATAGCCTTACCCGAAGATAGGTTTTAGTATCTTGTCAGACGAATTGGTATCCGATGTTTGACTCTAGCAGAACTGGAGGTTCTGACAAATGAATCTGCTTGATATTTCACCAAACATCAACATGTACATATTTTTGAAAAACGAAAAATACAAAAATATAAAATTTCAAAAAGAAAAATACAAAATCAAAAAATCAGGAAATGTTTCACAAAAAGAATCTTCTCGACATGTCTCTTGGAATCGATAACATTTACGTACCTAGAAATGTTGATTAACATCGAGACGGGCGTGTAAATGAAGTTCGAGCAGGAGTTTCAAATGTTTTCAAACATGTCATTTCTAATTTTCTTTATGACTTGTAATCACTCTCAGATTGCAACTCAGACCAGAACGACAAAGGAGAGTGTACGCATAAGTGCGCTTATCCTTAGAGTTAGAAGAGAAGTCTTCTAACATTTTGTTTTTCAAAAAGTTGAACACAATTTTTCAAGAATTTCTCAATGAAAATTCAAAATCTTTCAAAATTATGTGTTTAACACTCCATCCCTCATAAAGTTTTTCAAGACAATTCTTCTATAATTGGTGTCATTTTCAAAATGAGTCGATGTTTGAGGGGGAGTTTTTCAAAAAACAAAGTTTTAATGATTTTGGATACATCATCTCACGACAATTCTTATGTATTCAAAACATTATCAAAAACCTCTTAATAACAACTCATTAATAATAATGACTACTCAATAGATTGTATGTTATAAAATGATTTAGTGGTTGAGCATAATTTTTCAAGAATTCTTCAATGACAATTCATAATCTTTTAAAATTGTGTGCTCAACAATGCTAACCCTCAATTTTATTTTCTTTTTACAACTTGTGTTAGGAATAAATCTTCTTATGACTTAATACTGCCAACAGTACTAAAGAAGTTAGTACTGCCAACATAGTGTTAGTACTGCCAAGGAAACTTAATACTGCCAAGTGAAGAAGTTTGTACTGCTAAATGGTCAAAGCTGATGATATGAAGATAAGAATGCGTGGAGAGGATTTCGGGATATTTAATTTTGAATTGTAACTGTTCCTAATAGATAGGCAGATTTATGTGTAAAGGGCTCCTTGTATTTCTATAAAAGGAGATCCCTAGAGTAGTGATAGACAGAACTTTAAGAGATACCTTAGAGAGAATTTGTAATAGCTTCAAGGTTGTGTAACCCCAGTACTTAAAGAGTACTCGTATTATTTATAATATTGAAGCTGTGAGTTTTGTGATTATTGTTTGTGTGTGATCATTATTGTTTCATTCATACGTTTCTCTAGAGTATCAAAGTGTAGATTCCGCATACACTTTGATATACATACAAAGTCTCAATCTTTGTTATTTTGGATTCTTCCAAGGTAACAAACTCTTTATATCATAAAGAACCGATCAAGGCGTGGGATCAACAAGTGGTATCAGAGCCTGTGCTTTGAGATACTTTGATCTAGGGAAAATGGAGTTAGAAAATTCTCAAAACAATTCGTTGGCAAAGCTTCCCATACTCAAACTAGGAGAGTATGAGATGTGGGAAATAAGAATCAAGCAGTACTTTTAGATCCAAGACTATGCTTTATGGGGGGTGATAGAATATGGAAATTCATGGGTACCTATTCCTATTACAGCACAAGAATCAGGAACTGCATTAAAGATGACTGTGCCCTCAACTACTAAAGAAAAGATCTGCAAGAAGAATGATGTCAAAGCCAGAAGTCTTCTCCTCATGGCACTTCCAAATGAACATCAGCTTACCTTTAACCAGTCTGCTGATGCTTAATCTATGTTTATTGCTATTAAAGCTCGCTTTGGAGGAAATGATGCTACAAAGAAGACACAAAAGGCATTATTGAAGTACTCGTATTATTTATAATATTGAAGCTGTGAGCTTTGTGATTATTGTTCGTGTGTGATCATTATTGTTTCATTCATACGTTTCTCTAGAGTATCAAAGTGTAGATTCCGCATACACTTTGTTATACATACAAAGTCTCAATCTTTGTTATTTTGGATTCTTCCAAAGTAACAAACTCTTTATATCATAAAGAACCGATCAAGGCGTGGGATCAACACTACCTTAGATCATTATTATGATGTTGAACTAGCTGACGGGAGAATAATTGGGTTAACACTATCATTCGGGGTTGTACATTAAACCACTTCAGTCACCCATTCAACATAGAATTAATGCCCGTAGAACTTGGTAGTTTTGACGCCATAATTGGTATGGATTGGTTGGCAAAGTACCAAGTTGTCATCGTTTGTGCTAAGAATATCGTTTGTATTCCCTGGGGAAATGAAACGTTGATTTTTC
This sequence comes from Tanacetum coccineum, assembly GCA_026074375.1. NCBI lineage: Eukaryota > Viridiplantae > Streptophyta > Magnoliopsida > Asterales > Asteraceae > Tanacetum > Tanacetum coccineum. Next base: position 132,808 of record BQNB010001376.1, on the reverse strand, counting down.
ATGGTGACGGAAGCGACCGGGGAAACGAGACTCATTTGAACATCATCTCGTGCACTAAAAAGCAGAAGTACATGCTAAAAGGATGTCATGTCTTTTTGGCACATGTTACTACAAAGAAGACTGAAGACAAGTCAGAGGGGAAGTGACTTGAGGACGTACCAATCGTTCGAGATTTTCCTAAAGTATTTCCCAAGGACTTGCTGGGTCTTCTACTGACTTGACAAGTGGAATTTCAAATCGATTTGATACCTGGTGATGCACCCGTAGCACAGGCACCTTATCGATTAGCTCTATCTGAAATGAAGGAATTGTCAGACCAACTCCAGGAGCTTTCTGACAAAGGCTTCATAAGGCCAAGTTCCTCACCTTGTGGAGCTCCAGTCTTGTTTGTCAAGAAGAAGGATGGATCATTTCGAATGTGCATTAACTACTGAGAACTGAACAAGTTGACGGTGAAGAATCATTATCCACTCCTAAGGATTGACGATTTATTTGATCAACTACAAGGATCCAGCGTTTATTCTAAGATAGACTTGCGATCAGGTTATCACCAGCTTTGAGTACGTGAAGAAAATATTCCGAAGACGGCATTCAGAACTCGATATGGTCATTACGAGTTCCAAGTTATGCCATTTGGTTTGACGAATGCACCGACAGTATTTATGGATCTCATGAATCAAGTGTAAAAGCCATATTTGGATAAGTTTGTAATTTTCTTTATTGACGATATCCTTATCTATTCAAGGAACAAGAAGGAACATAAAGAACATCTTAAGACAATTCTGGAATTGCTTAAGAAAGAGGAGTTATATGCTAAATTCTCTAAATGCGAATTTTGGATTCCCAAGGTACAATTTCTTGGCCACGTGATTGATAGTCAAGGCATTTACGTAGATCCTGCCAAGATCGAATCCATAAAAAATTAGGCATCTCCTAAAACACCAATGAAGATTCATCAATTTTTTAGGTCTTGCTGGGTATTATCGAAGATTCATTGAAGGATTTTTCAAAGATCGCCAAGTCAATGACCAAGCTTACTCAGAAAGGAGTTAAGTTTGATTGGGGTGACAAGGAGGAAGCCGCTTTCCAGTTAATAAAGCAAAAGTTGTGCAGTGCGTCAATTCTTGCTCTACCTGAAGGAAGCAAGGATTTTATGGTCTATTGTGATGCTTCACATAAAGGATTGGGTGCTGTATTAATGCAAAGGGAGAAACTAATTGCTTATGCATCACACCAATTGAAAATTCATGAGAAAAACTATACGACTCATGATTTGGAACTTAGATCGGTAGTGTTCGCTCTAAAAATTTGGAGACACTATTTGTACAGAACCAAGTGTACGATGTTCACAAATCACACGAGTTTACAACACATTCTTGATCAAAAGGATCTGAACATGTGGCAACGTCATTGGCTAGAGTTGCTCAGCAATTACGATTGTGAAATACGTTACCACCCGGTGAAAGCTAACGTCGTAGCCGATGCTTTAACCCGTAAAGAACGGAATAAGCCATTATGGGTTCGAGCCTTAGTCATGACTATTGGTTTGAATCTCCCCAAACAAATTTTAGAGGCTCAAATAGAGGCACAGAAACCAGAGAATCTCAAAAACAAAGATGTAGGAGGTATGATCAGGAAGGATATACCGAAGGAGAAGTTGGAACCCCGCACGGATGGAACTCTATGCTTAAATGGCA